>JBDJHY010195269.1:0-11741 GCA_039654485.1 Withania somnifera | reverse complement strand
TGGATTGTATTTCCACAGCCGTTACCATGAGCTATGCCCGGCGTACCTCAAATGGGTGATAGCGGTCTCTTTAACACGCGTAGAGCAAGGGTCTGTCTTGTTGGCCAGCCCAGAGATTAGTTCTCATAGGTGTTTCTTATTCTTTGTATCTCTCTTTTCACTTTGTTATACGAGTGGTGTATAGTGGTTTTCAGGTGCATTCCGAGTGGATTGGCTAGTATCATTGTCCTGTTGTATCTTGTTTTTACGTTTGTCCTAGATGTTGTTCTCTCTATACTGGCATAGGGAACCTATTTATTAGAATGATTTGTTCTTCCTCTGGTCCTTCTTTGTATCCGATGGCCAACTTTCCAGGGGCTGTCGTAGGTTCCTTCCATTAGCTTAAATGCCTTTCTACTTTACTGTTCCCTATATTCTTCAACCTGTATTATTTGGGGGATTAAAGCCCGAGCGTGAGGTGATATAGTTGTCCCGAAATGTAACAGTGTTCCTATTAGTGGTGTATTGGGTATGGGAGCCTCTGTAGGTACTTGCCTTTGTTAGGTTGTCACTTTGAGTTAAGTTCTCTTGAGAGTGCCCACACAGGCCTCAGTGTTCCTGGTGGCGCACTGCTTAGTTTGGCCATTGGTTCCTAGTTTTCCTTCGTGGTTCCTCATTTATATCCTTGACTTTCTTAATGAAGGTATGGTTTATACTGTAGGCTTATCGAGTGTTTGGATTTAGAGGTTGGGTGGCATTACTATTAATTATAGTTTCCCTAATAGCTCAGATTGTAAGTTTCTTAGTTGCGCAACAAAACTGTAGTTTCGTATTCGTGGTTTTATATACCAGTTGAGGGTTGGACTATGATGATTATGTGGTTTTGGAGATTAGAATTTTCATTGAAGATTGGAAGGTTTGAGGGTGAGAGTTGTCCTTAAGGTGTTGTGGTTCAAGTAGAGGATGGTGATTTTAATGTAGGGTTGGTGTCTTTGTGGATGCTAATGTAGCTCTCAGCAGGGTGTTGAGTTGTGATAGTTGGGTTGCTTTATTCAGCGAGGTTCACGTGGTTCCCAATCATGGCTTGATTCTGATATATATGAGGCGTCATAGTTTTTTCTAGTTGATTCTTGGTTTGTGACCATGGAAGGATGGATAGGTTGTTGTAGCCACCACCAGTAGTTGGGTAGCCTGTTTTGCTCGATTCCCTTTACAGTTTTTAAGGTTTTGGTACAACCACCTTGTTGGTCAGATGGTTTATGGACTGCTAGCTCTCCGTGGTTATGCGCCTCAGATTCATTTTTATCTTTCAGGTGAACTGGTTCAACTTGGTATGGTTTTGTAATGAATTTGTAGTGAGTTTCCTTGTTATGGTAATGCAGGCTAGCTAGGGTCCAGAGGGGTTCTATCATGACCTAAAAGACGGGTCATGATGGCATCTACAAATTTCCACTATAGACAAGCCTAAAATGATTATCCGGACTGGTAAGTAATGTATGACACTCCAACACCTAATCAATAAGAAATGGAGCACATGTAGAGGAGGAAAAAAAGAAGAGAACAGAAAATCAACCAATACAACTATCCCCAATACCCTTTATAAGTGGTTCATAAGGAATTTAAATACGATAGAGTACATCAGCTCTATACAATACAAAAGCATAACTATGTCTGACTACAATCAGAGGTAGAAGTTGTTGTGGATGGAGAAGGGGCACTCCAAACACCATCAGCTTACCATGATCCCTGATGCCCTTAAAAGCCAATTACATGAACCACGACCTTAACGACAACCAGCACCAAGCCCAGCACCATAGAAATGGTATAGAAGTGTGGCATGAGTACAAAAAACAACAGGTACACAATAGGCATCATAGGCCGACCGAGAGAGATAAAGGTACAAAAGCAACAATGAGAACAATAATAAAGTTAAGGTGATAACAAGAAGAATAAACACATGTATCATAATAGAGTATTCTACACAGCAAGTAAGGCATAGAATCCTTAAGTAGCAGGTTGAGGAAATGAACCCGGTCCAGATGAGGACCTAAAAAATGCCTGAATACAAACAAGTAAAAGAAATTACAGAAGACTAGCTAATAAGGTAGCAGGTAATCACTCTAAACCCAAGAAAAATGGGAAACACATGCAACTATACTAAGGAAACCAAACCTAAGAACAAGCTATCTAATTAATAAATAAAGCAAAACTAAGTAACGAAGATGATCATATTAGCACGACACATTACTGGAGCTTCAACTTGGTAACCAACTAACACAAGATTATAGACTACTAGGGAATTAAAAGGTAATACAAAACAACTAATACAGTAATAGGTAACAAAGCATCAAAATAAGCATATAAGATAGAAATTAAAATCCGCTGACACCCTATCACGTAAGTAGAACAAACAACGTAACTACCTAGGAATATAAACTATACTTAAAGCCCCATCCCGTAGGTAGAAAGAAACAGAGCATCCAAGAAACCAACATGGACTCCCCCTTAGGTCAAAATGACACAAATAAATCCAGAAGTATGCAATGCAAGGGGGTAAAGAAATATAAAAGTAATAGTAGAACATCGTATTCTCCCTCTCTGATGCATAGCTCGATAGTTTGGACCCATTGGGAGACCACATCCGCATACCTCTCCTCCCTCTTATACCCCTACTCTGTCATCAACAGTGATCTAAAATTCCATAGTGGGAGACTATAGAAGTTTCCCACATCTCTCGCATGCCTAACTATCTCTTGTGATATTAAGGTTGCATCACACTCGATGCTAATCATATGTCAATACCACACTCTAAACTCTTAGGTTGTCAAGGTTGTGTCGCACTCGAGGCCAATCATATGTCAGCACTGTACTCTCAACTCTAAGGCTATAGAGGTTCACCTGCAATCAAGGCCAATCAAATACTAGAATAGGTGATAGTTTGAAAACAAGTGTATAATAGTGTGTGAAAATAGCTCTCTACCCATAAGTGGTCATAGAAAGTATACATATATAACTAAAAACCTTAAAGATTCTCATAATGAAAAGTTCCTAACTATTAGTTCATTAGATCATCGCACATCTCGAACTAGTCTAATATGTGCCTAGTAACTAATGCAAGATCTCAAATAAAGATATCTAACACATAAAGCATCTAACAAAAAAAACCAAGACCTTTCACGAACCATATTCCAAATCCACCCTGGAAGTACAACTCAAATAGGCTCTACATAGCTCAGCCAAGGACCCACCTTCCCATCAAGACATATAGTATCCTCCATGGACACGCAAGAAATATAACAACAAGTCCCGAGTTCCATAAGGTAATACCACGATTAACAGAGACACCATCTAATAAACATAGTCCACAAAGGGCACAGAACTCTATCCGTGCCTCACTCGCATGGAATACAAATACAATCCAACCATGTGGCAGATAATTGGCCTAAAGAGGACCATAAAATAATCCCACATCCCTACCAAGGAAGAACCCCAAGCCCTTAATGCCCGGTAGGACATCATGGGGCTGACGATCAAGGATCAGTATGGAACTAAATCCTAGAGAGATTATCAAGGCATAAAAAAAGAGATAACAATACCCAGAGTCCATATACTAGACCGTAGGGCACTACAGAATCAATTACTAGGCCGAGAAATCATAATTAGGTTAACATTCGTAACTCACATAGAAAAAGGTGATCCAGTCTAAATCTCAACTCAATATGCTAGCAGGTCTCACAATAAGTACCATACACTCATGGAATCTAAGAAAAGAGAAACCTAACCTACCTAGACATCAGTGAAAAATACTTAAAAAAAGTGTGTGACACTAGCCCCAAGCTCCGAACAAGCCCACTCAAAAATATCAAATTAAGCATTTAAGGTCAAAATACAAAGAATCTTACCTATATTTCCAAGTGCAATATAGGTCCGGAATCGGGCCTAAAATGGGCCCATGGGCAAAGTGGCTTGAAAAATTAACTACACTTATCAACACAGAGGCCTCATCTCGAGGAACTCGTAGTTCAAATTTGAGCTCAGTTGGACCTTAAGAATGTCCTCAATCGCCAAAACAAAGTTTCTGCAAAAAGGGAAAACATATTTAGAGAAACCCTTCAGATATGAGGTGCAAACACTCACCCAAAATGAAGAGGGAATTGCAAGAGAAAGTTCCCCAAATCTCCAAATCTACACCACCGTGCTACAAACCAAGCATTTACCATAATCAACCAAGAATCCAAATCCCCAATTAGAGCTACCAATATATTCGAGAGGAGAGAAAGAGAGGGAAAACTAAAGAGGGGAAGAAGAGTCGAAAACATACCAAAATTGAGGACAAGGAACTAGGAAACTATCCCTGTCTCACCGCTATCAAGCTCCCACGAGTTCCTTTGGAAACCACCCAAAAACTAAGCAAGAGAGAATAAGAACAAAGAATAAAATTCTTGAAAAATAAGTGAAATTTTTAGGAATGGCAAAATTTTGAGGGATATATAGCGCGCGTGCCTATCTAGTGCGATGGTTCTAATTAAGGAGAAACAAAAACGGAGTGATTGCAACACCACAACTTGATTGAACCAATATAGGAAAAGGAAGATTAAGTGCGATCACACTCCCAGAGCGCTTACGAAGCCAATTCAAAGGAACTCAGCATTACTATGATCGCGTGCACTTAGCGCGATCGTACATAGTTACTATTTCTACAAAATAATCTACAAAAGGTGAAATTCCAATTAAGTCCTTATAAAGGAAAATCGATTGCAACAACAACAAACCAATAATGCATATTTCAATAACAATATATTCTAGACATAAAGGAATCGACGAATCAACCATTAAGGGACGTTTGAAAAAAAAAGACCCCCAAATAAAACAGATCAAAAAGGGACAACTTCTAAACTTCCCACAAAGACCCTCTAAACAAGCCTGGACACCTCCGCAAATGTACTGACAACCCAAAATGCCCAAATTCAACATTCTAAAGCAGATGGAATAAGAATTTTGATCCAAAATTTTGATCATATAAATGGAACCCAAGATCCAAAATGAACTCCATCTAAAAACTAAATTTCCAAAAATCAAATCCAACTCAAAAAGGAAACCTGAAACCTAAACTAAAGCTCCAACCAAACAAATGTCAGCATTCTGGAGCTAATGGAACAGTTAGAATCCTATTTTGAGAAAATTTACTAAGAATTCACTCTCGAGTTCCATTATTTCATTATTATACCTTCACAAATAGAAACTGAAATACTAGGCTGTGGAACTACCAGGGAACCAAGTTAACGATCCTAGCAAGTCGTAAATGAATCTGGCAGCTGTGACGACTCTAAATATAGAAATGACAGAAAATCAATTAAATGACCATGTAGGTCATTACAACATCTACCACTAAAAAGGAAATTCATCCTTGAAAGTCAAAAATTGAGTTATACCTACAAGCTTTGATTGGTGAGGGTGTATTGGGCTAGCATACCTCATTTAGAACTTCAGGAAACCTAAACAATCGAACAACACGTGTCAAAAGAACCATCACTAGTGGAACCCCTCTATGCCCCAGCTAATTTACGTTAACAAAACAAGGAAACTCACTACCACTTTGTTACCAAACCATAATAAGATGAACAAATTCACTCGAAATCTTAAAATGCTGTTGAAGCACAGAACCAAGGTGAGTTAGAAGGCCATAAACAACCTAACCTAAAAGTTACACTATAAAACACACAAAACTGCTATCCCCTGTCTTGGTGGTAGGTACAATAATCTATTTATCCTGCCATGATCATGAACTAACAATCAACCTAAAAATAACAATGGTACCACACACATTAGATCTAAGCCATGACCATAAACTACGCTGAATGTCATTCAATATAGAAAACCATCATATTGAAACTCAACACCTTATTGAAGGCTACCCTAGAATCCACACAATCACCCACTCTAATACATAACCACTATCGTCTAATCCAACCACAGAAACAAAGACCACTCTAATGCCTGTGCTATCTCACTATTGACAGACTGAACTACTAAAACTCATGGTCGTTGCACAATAGAAAAGAGACAAATCCAATAACTTACGAAACCCAAAGGGGTACTTACTCTTTATCCTACTCCCCAACGCAAGTCCAAATCCGTAAACACAAACTCATCACAAGACCTCGAAACCACTCCAACTCTCAAATGGTAGAAAACACCGAGAAAATAGATCCACACATCTACAATCACTAGTTGTACCCCTAGCACAATGAAACCCCATAATTTAAACTACACCTCTGTTATACAAACGAATGATATATAGGTGGAACCATGAACAAAAACTAGGACCATAGCCAGACCAACTCTTGGCGGTGCCAAACCAACCAACCATCATACCATAAGGGACACTAAGGCATGCACAGTCACTCTTGAGCCATCTAAACTAATATCAACAACCTAACTAAGAAAAACATCTATAGAGGCTCTGCATGCCAAATCCACCACTTAAAAGAAACACAACAACCCTCCGGGAGACTATATCACCTCATGCTCAAGCCCCTATCCCTAAAATAATCAAGACCTTATCCCTAAGTACCTAGAGAACAACATCTAGGAGAAAGGGGCTACATGATACAATAAGAAAACAAGACCAATCAACTCCTAAAGAGTACCCCAAAACCACTGGGCATCACAATTAAAAGAGGAGGAAAAAGCATGACACAAGGACCAAGGAGATACTCCTCAGAACTAATCTCTAGGCCTACCAACAATACATACCCTTTCCTGATGAATGCCTGTGAAACCCCTATCATTTAACTGAGGTACGTTGGGCACAAATTACATAACATTCTTGGAGCAACAATCCAAAAACAAAAAAAAGGGTAACCAGCCCATGCTTAGAACACTCACAAATACCACTCAACCTCAAAACTAAAAGCATATCTTGGCCCAGCCTAGTCAACAAAATAAAAATCACCGCTAACATCAACCAGTAAAAAAAACCTCCTTTTAATCCATCGTAACCTCTAATGTCTCTCCTACATAACAAAGCAAAACACGGATCCAACAAGAAGGATTCATAGAGTCTAAACTAACAAAATTGGGGAATGCAAGGATAAATCACAAAAGGGATAAGAGCTAAAGCCATATTACCTGACACAATGAAAGGCTATGGTGCAACAAAACACTAAACCGCTTGAACCAGCGCACAAAGAGAATATGGATAAAATACAAAATACATAAACATAAATCAACTAAACTCACCTAAAATGTAATGGGGGCCACTTCGAATAGGTTGTGCACTATTGTTGATCGGAGAACATAAGGTGTATGGAGGGATCTACTAATTGATATGGCTGGAACCTCTACAACCAGGGAGCCCCCTAGCCCCAGATTTAACCACTCCATGCCGCTAAAAGCTACACCCTTTTGATATAGAGCTATAACTAAGGTTGCTAGTATAACCTCTCGCCGAGGGTACTCCCTGGAAAAGTTTCCATAAAATCCACACTCAATTCACCAATCCAAGGTATAAAACCCTAGTTGCATGAGGATTGTACCTCATGAGTTGCCTAAGAGCTCTACACTTTAAGAACTCCTTCGAAGCCCTACTCTTGACACCGCCACCAGATACTCCCCCATGGTCAGACTACCCTAAGAACCGGAGTGCATGATATGAAGTCAAAAGCTACCTCCTAAATACCTTCCTTAGATATCCCATGCAAGGACGGGTCTATGACTATTGCTGCCCACTCTACATCCTCGTGGGGGAAATTGTGTAATACTGAAACTCTCCATAAATGAAGTAACCCTCTAGCTCCCTACTCCGGATCGGACTGCTGAAAGAACCTCTTTGTCCCTATCTACCTCCAAGTGGGGCACTTACCACCTTCAACTGCTGATTGTCTTCCTTATCGTCATCTTTATATGTCCCATGACATATTTTCTCCAAACCCAACACCTGTCCCATGTCCTATTCGAGATTAAACCCAACACTACCAAATGCCCAGACAATGTGAGAGTGGAAAACCCAACCCTCTAACAAACCCTACAACCTATTATGCTCAGTGGACATAAGTGCTAGGACATGCTTAACTATCTTGTAAAATCTAGTTACAAGTCTTACACAGAAGAAAACCCTTGTTGGATACCAATAACCCCATCTCTACTTGTCAAACCTCTTAAAACATTCATTAGCATAACTGATGCAACCTTGTTACCCTGAAGATATGGTGTGATAGAGATATTTGGAAAAGCCTGAGCTGACCCAGAATACTGTGTCTAATAAGGTACGTTCCATGTGTTGGATGATAATCCAAATATCTTCTCCTGAGTCTTACCACGAACTGCTTCTATATCAACATAAGCAAAACCCTCTCTATCATCCAAGAAAGGTCTCTTCCTAAAAAGCTGAAGAGAATGGATTCAAATAAGAAGTCAAGGAATAAATAGAAACTCAACACACTACAAGAATTCAATAAGTGATCATTTTCCTAACAACGTCCTGTACCCTTGTGAAGATAGGATATGGATGTCTATGTTTGATCTGGGTGGACTCTTTAGACATCTTCCTCTATACCAATTATATAGTGAACCTAAGCTATGATACCACTCTTTCACGACATAAAACATGGTACATGATGGCATCTACTAATTTTTATCCGTAGACAAGCCTAAATTTATCATCTAGAGTTACCAGAAACGTACGGTACCCCAAGATACAATAAATAAGAAATAAAGCACAAGTAAAAAAGGAAAAGGAAGGCATAATATAAAATCAACAGAAAATTTATCCCTAATGCCTATCATCAGTGGTATGTAAGGCATCTAAATACAACAGAGTACAACATCTCTATACAGTACAAGATTATAATTATCTCTGACTACAAGTAGAGGTAGTAGTTTTGTGAATTAAGAAGGGGCAGCCCGAATTCCTTGAGCTTTCCATGATCGATGATGCCTTAAAATCCAACTTCACGATCCATGTCTTCAATGACAACCCACACCAAGCCATGCACATGGGAACAGTAAAAAAATATAGCATGATTACTAATAACAACAGGTACCAAATAGGTATTATAGGGAAACTAGGTGAGCATAAGGTATAAATAAAGCAACAATGAGAACAATAATTAAGGCAAGGTGATAACAAGAAGGACAAATATAGGTAGGTCTAAGGAGTATCTTAAATATCAATTAAGGTAGACAATTATCAAGTAGGAATTAAAGGAAATGAACCTACTCCAGTTTGGGGACGTCAATAATGACCATACTATAGACAACTAAGAGAAATAACAAATGACTAGATAATAAGGTAATAGGGTAACCTCCCATGACCTAAGGAAAATGGGAAACACGTCTATCTATACTAGGGAAACCAAACCAAACAACAACTATATAATGTAGAAAAAAGGTTAAATTAAATATCAATGAGGCCGATCGTAGAGCGACATAAACCTTAAGCTCTGGGGGTTAACAAGGTAACACAAGATTATGGACTACTATGGAACCACAAAGTATGACAAAAGAATTAATACAGTAATAGGAAACAAAGCGTTAAGGTAAGCATATAACATAGCACATAAATCCACTAATGCACCATCCCATTAGTAGAACAAACAAGGTAATTACCTAGGAAAATAAAACCTACCTGACGACCATCTAGTCAGTAGGAACAGATAGAACATCCAAGAGTTCAATATGGCCTCCCTCTTGGGTACGAATAGCACAAAAAATTATGGAAGAATGTAATTAAAAAGGGTACATAGATATTATAGAAATAGTAGAACACTGCAGGGTCCCCCTCTGGCACATAGCTTGATAAGTTGGAACTATTGAGGGGACCACGTCTATATACCTCTCCATCCTTGTATACCACTTCTATGGCATCAAAATCGATACAAAATGGCACGGACCGTGGTGGGAGACTGTGAGCACTTTCCCACAACTTTCACATGCCTAACTCTCTCTTAGACTATTAAGGTTGCGCCCCACTCCAAGACAATCATATGTCGGTACCACACTCTCAAATCTCAGGCTGTCAAGGTTGTGCCACACTCAAGGACAATCAAATATCAGTACCACTCTCTAAATCCTTAGTTTGTCGAGACTCCACCACACTTGATACCAATTATAAATTTGCACAACACTCTCAACTCTTAGGTTGTCGAGGCTTGCTACACTCGAGGCCAATCATATACCAGTACCACACTCTCAATATCTGAAACAAACTAGTAGCTTTGTGACCACTAGAAGTATAGGTAATACTTTAAAATGAGGTAATAATAGTGCTGGACAATTTCTTTGTAGCCATAAGTTGTTGTAGAAAGTATACATATATTAGTAAAACCCCATAAAACTATACTAGGCTCTTCATAGCTCGTCCAACAAACCACATGACTAACTAGGATGTATAATACTCTCCTAGGCCCATAAGAAACATAACCACAATTATCGGGTGCCATAAGGTAATACCATGATTGGAAAGAGGCCACCATCTAAAAGAATAGGACAAAAAAGGCAGTAAACTCTATCCCATGCCTCACTCACAGTAAAAAAAAATACAATCCAACTACATGGAAGATAATTGGCCTAAGGAGATCTAAACAATCATTCTACATCCCTGGAAACAAAGAACCCCAACACTCGGATGCTCAGTAGCACACCCATGGGACATATAATCAAGTCTCAAGATCACAATTCAATCACATGGAGATTATCAAGGCATAACTAAGAGCTAACAACATACACTAGATTGCAAGGCATTACCCAATTAATTACAAGGCTAAAGTATAATTAGGGTAAAAATCATAACTAAGATGGGAAAAGTTGATAAAGCCTAATTCCTAACTTAATATGCAAACCAATTGAACTATATATACCATAGACTCACGCGGTCTAATAAAATAGAAAGTTATCCTACCTAGGAACCAATAAAAAATCCTTGAGATGTGTGCATCACTAGCCTAAATCTCCATGCAATTTGAAACTTCTCGAAAAAATCAAATGAAGAATCCAAGGGTAAAAGTATGAAAAATGATACCCATATTTCCAAGTGTAATCTCAGTAAGAAATCATTCCTTAAAATGGGCCTATAGGCCCTACAGCCCAAAAAAACTAAAGTTATCAGCATGAAGGCCTTATCTCGAGGAACCCATGGTTTGAATTTGAGCTAAATTGGACCATCGGTAGGTCCTTAATTGGCCAAACAAAGTTTATCTAAAAAGGGAAAAACATATCAAGAGAAACCCTTTAGAGAAGAAGTGTAAGTACTCACCCATAACAAAGAGAGAATCACAAGAGAAAGTTACTGATAGCTCTAAATCGACACCATCACACTACCAACAAATAATTCACCATGATTCAACCAATAATCCCAAATCCACTGTTAGATCTACCTAAAATCTTGAAGAGGGGAAAAGGAGAGGAAAAATAAACAAAATCAAGCATATGGTACTAGGAAATAATCCCTGGCTCACCGTCAACAAGGTCCTAATTTACCTTAGAAACCACCCCCAAAAACCAATATAGATGAAGAAATTGAGAAGGAATCGCTTGGAAATGACTAAAATTTTGAGGACTAGAAGTTTTATACTTGGTCGCACTATAGCCCAATAGTGATATTTCAGGAAAAACACCAATGGTGCAATTACGCCACCACTGCCTAATCGGGCTATAACAAAAAATGATCTCTATCCATGAACACCAACGGCACCAAATTAAGGAACTTATCATTGCAACAATCATAGCTAACTCAGTGCCAACGCACTGAGTTACTATTTTTG
>JBDJHY010195204.1:0-21372 GCA_039654485.1 Withania somnifera | reverse complement strand
CAAAGCTCAATGTCTTGGCTTTTAATATAGATCATCATCCTATTCTTCCATAGAGATTAGTTTACCCCCATTGAACCTTAGAGGTTTGTTTGGGGTTGTCCCTTCTTCAACGAGGGTTGAAGTGTAATTCAAGGCCATTTTCGGATCTTAAAATACTAGGATGTTAATCCTTTAACAAGAGTACAAGCTCTGATACCAATTATTGAGCGGATTAACCACACTAGAAGGGGGTTGAATAGTGTGATAGGTTTTTGGCACTTTTTCCAGACAATGCAAGAAAGTGAAAACTGAAAGAAAGAACACAAGGCATTTATAGTGGTTCGCCCAAACTCTTGCATATATCCACTACCTAAGTTAATTTCAACTTAGGCTTTTCACTAACACAAACAAATTACAATCACTTTTTAACACAAGTGGAACTTTTACAATTTCTTGATTTTTGGTTCAAGAACAACCTTCACACTCTAGTTAGAAACTTGCTCTATGTTTCCCAACTCTTTAGCACTCACAAAATGAGATAACAACTCCTTTGTGATCATATTTATTGATTATATATTACTTTTCTCATGGAGTGGGGCAGAACACGAGGAGAAACTGAGGGCAGTGCTCCAAACTTTGAGGGCTAAGTGGCTCTACACCAAGTTCTCGAAGTGAAAGTTTTGTCTTGAGTCTATTTTTCTAGTCCATTTGGTATTGAATGATGATATTCGTGTTGACCAGGATAAGGTGGCCGCAATTCGTTAGTGTCCTCACTCTACCACTTCTTTCGAGATCTATAGTTTTCTTGGGTTAGCCGGGTACTACCATCAATTTGTGAAGATTTTTTCATCTATCATTGCCCTTTTGACTAGACTTATGCAAAACGACGTTCCCTTTTGGTGGTCAGCTGAGTGTGAGTCTATCTTTCTGAGGCTAAAGAAGTTGCGGACTACCGCCCTGGTTCTTGTCTTGCCAGTGTATTGTGATGCTTCAAGTATTAGGTTAGCTTATATTTGATGCATCATTGTCATGTTATAGCATATGCTTCACGAAAGTTGAAGGATCACGAGCACAACTACCCTACTATGACTTGGAGTTGGCGGTGGTGGTTTTTATGCTTAAGATCAGGAAGAACTATCTATTTGTTGTCAATTGTGAGGTTTATATGGATCATCTTAATTTACAATACATTTTGAGTCAAAAGGATCTTAACCTAAGACATCGGAGGTGGGTTAAGCTCCTAAAGAACTATGATTTGAGTATTTTATATCACCCAGTGAAAGGCTAATGTGGTTGCAGATGCCTTGAGCTGGAAGATAAAGAGTATGGATAGCCTATCTTCTATTTTTATTTCTTAGAGGCCATTGGCTCAGAATATTTCGTCCTTGTCCAATATGCAGGTTATATTGGATATTTCATCACTAGAGCGAGTTGTTGTACACATTGGGGCTAGGTCATCCTTATTTGATCAAATTCGGCAATGCTAGTATGAGTATCCCTATCTAGATCAGATGAGAGAGAGAGAGTTTTGAGGGGCGATTTCATCTAGGCTAGATGTATTTTGGTGGAGTTTTATGGGTTTACTGTTATTTGGACGTCCTGAGAGTTAGTGGGTTGATTTAGACTCTGTTGTGTGAGGCTTATTTCTCCAGGTACTTTATTTATTTGGGTATTTCTAGGATGTATCGTCATTTGAGGTAGCATTACTAGTGCCAGGGTATGAGGAGTATAACATCTTTTATGTCTTAGTGTTAAAACTATTAGCAGGTGAAGTTCTAGCATAGACGGCCAGGCGATGAGCTTTAGAGACCCCCTATTTCGGAGTGGAAGTGGGAGAAAATTACTATTGTTTCATTATGGGCCTTCCGGCATATCTGGAGGTCATGATTGCATTTAGTTCATTATAGATCAATTGACCAAGTCAACTCACTTCCTACCGACATATTCACATTAGTATGTTAAGGTCTTAGATGGGTTATTTATTCCTGAGGTGGTTAGACTTCATGGGGTTCTAGTTTCTATTGTATCTAATAGGGGAACACAATTTACCTTCCGGTTTTAGAGGTTAGTGTAGAGGGAGATGGGTACAGAGTTCCATTGAGTACAACATTTCACCCTCAGAATGACAGGCAGTTTGAGAGGACTATCATGTACTTTAGGGAGACAGTGCCTTTGATTTTGACGATAGAAGGGATAAACATTTGGATTTAGAAGAGTTATCTTATGATGACAGTTATTATTCCAGTATTCAGATGGCACCATTTAAGGCCTTGTATGGCAGGCGTTGTAGGTCACTCATTGGTTTGTTTTATGACAGAGAGGTTTCATCCAAGAGATTTAGTTGGCTTTGAGATACCATGGATAGGGTCAGATTTAGTCAGGATAGCCTTCGAACAACACAAAGTAGGAAGAAGTCCTATGTGGATCATCAGCTTTGGACCGTAGAGTTTAGTGTTGCTGACTGGGTATTTATCCGGGTGTCACCCCTGAAGGGTGTTATGAGATTTGGTAGGCAGGGTAATCTTAGCCCTTGGTTTATTGGGCCTTATGAGATCACTCAGAGGGTTGGAGATGTGTCCTACAGACTTTCCTACCTCTGGAGTTAGTTATTGTTCGTTTGGTATGTCATGTATATGTCATTTGTTGGTATATGCCTGACTCATCCTATGTGCTTCCCCAAGAGTCTGTACAGATAGATGACAGGCTGACTTATGTTGAGGAGCCAGAGGCCCTTATTGACATGGATGTGAGGCGGCTCAGATTTAGGGACATCCCGACAGTGAAGGTTCATTGGGTGCATTGACCAGTCGAGGAGGATACTTAGGAGACAGAGCATGATATGTGAGCCCAGTATCCACATTCATTCGAGCCTTCAAGTACTACTCTTTCCTTGACTTTCAAGGATGAAATTCCTATTCAGTTGTTGATGTTGTAATTACCTGCGAGTTTATTTACTTGCATTTATGCTTGTTTTGTCTTTAGAGCTTTCTGTTAGATGCCTCAAGTCATTTATGACTTGTTGGGGCCATTAGTTTGGTTCCCTAGCAGTTCTATAGCTTGTTATCTTGATTTTTCTATTTTGAAGGCATAACATTGAAATAGTCGAACTTGAGAGTGAATTCTTTATAAAAGCGCTCAGAATTAGATTTTGATAGTTTCTTTAGCTCCATAATGGCAACTTGGGTCTAGTTGAACCTTAAGTTTATGTCCTAGAGTTTTTGTTTTGAGTTTGAGTTATTTTGTGGAAATTCAATTCAGTTGGTGTACATTTTGGAGCATGGTATGGATTTTGGTGATTGGAGTGTTGTATTGGAATTCTAATGCTTCCATCAGCTCCGGAATGGTGAATTTGGGCTAGTTGGGTCATTGGTGCATTTTTGGAGGTATCCGGGCTCATTTTGAGGGTCCGTATGGAGAGTTAACAATTTGAGCCATTTTATTAGTTTGTTTTGGGGTACTTATTGCACACATAACCTCCGATGGTTGTTTTATCGATTCTCTTGGGTCCAAAATATTTTTTTATGTAATTTGCATATTAGTTTGTAAAAATTGGACCCAGTTTCCATTATGAGCCTCTTTTTAGAATTTTGGAAAATATTGTCAACAGTTGCAGATGCAGACCAATTTATCGACCTTTCTATTGATAAATCGGTAACTGATAACTTGGTTAGGTTTCCAATAAATTTGATAAGATTGATCAATTGGTACCTTTGATCGATAAATCGGTCATTGTTGGGTCTATATATAGGCCATTTTCCATCTTTTATCAAACTTACTCCATGCGATTTCTCCTCCAATGTATTTTCATTCTTGGATGATTCTTGAGTATTTTCAAGGGGAATTGTTGGTTCTCATTGATATAATGTCAGGGACCATTTCCTAGCACTTCATTTTCGCAATTGGTAAGTTTTTCCTCTTCTTCTTCTTCCTTGTAGCTCAAGTATGGAGCTTTAATGGTGACACCACCTATTGGGTTAATTGTGGTATAAGTTCTTGATTCTTAGCTAGGTTTTTTTTGGTTAAGCTTCATTTGGTGTTGTGAGCTTTTCCCATCATTTTTTGGGGACGTTGGTGTATGATTTTAGCATGGTAAAATCCTAAATATTTTATTATTTGTGAAAAACATTTCTTAACCAATTCAGGACCTTCTGGAGGTCCAATTGAGTTCGTTTTCAAACTATGAGTTCCTCAAGCTGAGGCCTACCTTCTGGTGTTATTAGTTTTTTGGGGGCTTTGGGACCCATAGACCCATTTTTAGGACCGGTTTCTGACCCATATTTCACTTAGAAATATGGGTGACATTCTTCGTCTTTTGACCTATGGATACTTAATTTGATAGTTTCGACAGGATTTGGTCTTGTTTGGAGCTTTGTACTGGTTTTGCAGTTTTTTCAAGGACTTTTCTTAGAGCCCAGGTTGGCTAGGTTAACCCTTCTCTAGATTAGACTACTGTAGGGTGTTTGTATGGTGTGTCTAGATGCGCGGGATGGTTTTTAGGTTTAATACCCTACCTTATTGTTTTATACCTATTTTACCTACTCCTAGGGGTCTTGTGGAGGGATGTAGAGGGTGTTGGGCTATGTATGGGTGTCCCACCTTACCACGAGCAACCTTAGACCCTAGTTGATTGTGTTGTGATTTATTAAGATTTGTCGAGTGAGATGTGTACTTAGTTGGTGGCTTCTGGACTATCCTAGTAAGCGCTAGGCTTATCTGTGATTTTGTTGTTCGACTTTCATGTGTTTTAGCTATTGTGTTGTGGTATTTTGAGCACGGGCATAGACTGGGGCTATGTTATGGACTTGGGTAACTAAAATAGGAAAGTTTTACTATTTTAAATTGGAAAACGTTTTCCTTATATGTATGTATATACCAGAACCACCTGATGGTATGGCGTTGTTTTCAAGGTATTAATGGAAAGTATTTGGAATGTCGCGGGGTACTATCTTGGATATTATGAGGGAGTGGTTAGATGTATGCCGGTTTTACAACAAGACCCTACCTCAAATTATGAGACACGAGCCTACTCCTGATTTCTGAAGGGTGCGATCTAGAAATAGGTTGATTGTATGGCGCGAGCCTACTTCATGTTGAGAGGTGTGAGCTTTTCTTTGATCTTGAGGTATGAACCCTAAGCGATAGACTCAAGGAGCAGTCTCCCGATTTAAGTGGTTATGCATGTATTCTTCTATTCTAAACCTCATGCATCACCCTGTTCACGTTGGTTGTGCTTATCGGGCTTAAGGGGGAAATCATGTGAGTTCTTGTTTGTATTGGTTATGTCTACTGGCGGGATGGGGCGTCAGGTAGGTTTTGTATATTTAATTTATTTTTGTACCTAATGGTCTTACTAGGGGCCTTTCGAGTTATATAATATCTTTACTATATTTATATCCATGACTTATTAGTCATTTTTGCCTTTAAGTATTGCATTAGTACTAGTATACTCAGCTAGAGTTCAGATATGCTTTCTATGGATCATTTCTCGGTACTATGTGATAGTTAGATGCTCCTATGCGGGACAACTTTTCATAGACAAACTTTCTTAAATCCTATAATTTCCAATCTATTATTCGTAGTTAGCCTTTATATCTATTACCAACCATGGCTGTGTGGTTAGTTTCATACTCCTTAACTGCTCTTATTGACCTATTTTACTTTCCTTACTATTTTTTTCTTGTGCCTTATTTTAGCACACTCGACCTATGATTCCTACTAGGTACCGTGTTTTGGTACTCATATTACACTTATTCATTATTTTTGTGGTGATATACTGGTACTGGTCACCAGACACGATGTGATCATGCTGAGTAGATTGATGTAAGACGGAGACTACAACGAGATTTGGCATTCAAGTTGATCGTGTCTTTCAATTTTTTTAGTCTGCTTTATTTTGATTCATGGCATGCATTATGTAGTACTACTTTTATAAAAGCTTGTATATGTATATTCTCATCTGGATACTCTAATTTATAGCTCCATGTGTCATTGATACCAGGTTTTTTGATGGGTTTATATATATACCTCCTACTGTTGTTGGTTTATTTCCGTTATTTTACTTTCGATTGATAGATGTGAGTCTTCTAGCCCATTGCATATAGCTACAGGTTGTAGGGATAGGCTTATATACGGGTGAATTGTACACGCCATCATGACCTAGATTTGGGTCATGACATTATAGTCGAAATCTAGGTATGCGACGTATTACTTATTTTATAATGGGTATTCAATTTGGTATATTCTTGGTAAATTGATAGCTCGTGTCAGGGTTATCAGTTTAGAGCCCCGTTGCTATTGTATGTTGCCCTACGACCTATCTTGTTTGCCTCTTCATTTGTTATACATCCCTAGGTCTATGAGGCCTACCTTCGTGTTTCATGCCAACTCTGGAGCGTAGTTGAGGCTGGGGAGAGGATTACACTAGTGGATAGAACATAGTAGCTATCCCTCTGTTTATGTTGGTGGCTTTAGAGTCGATCTAGGCAGGCTGATTATTTTGTGTCTCAAGCATGCATTGATATTTGAAAAGGTAATTAGGCTTTTAGATAGTATGATAATGGGGAAGTGATTCTCATCTATTCTATTTACACTTTCCACAACTGTGCTCATGAGAAGTATGGAGCTACTTCTGACACCATTAGATCTTATTTCCTCACCTTCACTGTGATTTCTGGATAATTCCCACGAAGTTACAGTTGAGTTTTACACATACTTGGATTTACTTTATGACTTGACTTGATTTTTCCACTTAGATAAGACATATGGGTAAGCCCATATTTTTGCATTTTCCCCCTGATAACTATATCCTGGTTGGCTTTATGGGATTTCATGTGCATGTGAGCTCAGGTACTTCCTTGAGAATCTGATACACTAATATTAGGATTTATACATGGGATTAAATCCCTCCACAGATCTTCCATCTCAGGTGGCTATATATGATGTACTTGGTATGTGCGCAACTCAAGGGAGGGGTGTAAAGGAGGAGGAGTGGTACATAGTAAAGCCTTTCATAGGTCCATTTGTCTAAGGATACATAACGGGGAGGGTACATATGGGAATTATTTACTTTTCAATACCCCTTTGCATTACATCCTTTTCCCTTGGTTATACTCTTCGAGTTTAGTGGCGGAGTCCCGTTGGGTTGCCTATATGTTAGTTTGCTTTGTTACTAGCTAGGATTGCTCTGGTTATTTCCCTTTTTTATTGGTTTTTTTATTATATCATACTTGTTTGGTATAATTGTGGTTCTTCTTTGTGGTGATTACTCTAGAGCTCCAGGTACATGTCATGTTGATCAGGATTTTCTTGTGATCAGGCCCTATATGGAATATCCTAATAGTTGGTTTCCTTTAATACTTTTTAGGTTATATTGAGACTATTCCTCCTTGTTTGTTATTTGATTGCACTTTACCTTATGCTAATTATGGCCGGTCGACCTATGATGCCTATTGGGTACCGGTTGTTTTGGTACTTATGCTACACGTTTGCATATTTTTGTAATGCAGATCCTTCTTCGAGTCAGCAGAGCGAACGTGATCATATGAGTTAGCTTGGTGCTAGTTCCCTTTCTTCTTTTATTCTTCTTTTTTTTTCTTTTGTCACTTGATACTAGTCTATCACTTAATGCTCCAAGACGATGTTAGTCTTATCTACATGTGGGAGGTAGAAGATATCACAACTCGATTTTCAAGTCATGATAGAGTGGTATTAGATCTCTAAGTTCACCGGTGTGTATGGTTTTAGGAGAAAGAGTCTGGTAGAGTCCCTCAGATCGATACATAGACATCTGTGTCCTATCTTCACGAGACTATAGGGTTCTTTTAGAGGGATGAATTTCATTTGATTCTTTCTTGCGAGGTGTCCACAGGTTTCTAGGTTATTCACCTTGGTTCCATTATTTTTCATATGGTTCTTACATGTTTAGCATCCGGGGATGATGATGCTCCTCTTCCTCCACATAGAACTCCAGTTAATGTCCTGGCTAGATCCAAAGCCCATGGGTGAGGTCGAGCTAGAGTTGTGCGACCTGATCCTGCACCTATTAATCTAATTCCACCACAGATGCTGCTATTTTTTGATGAGGCACTTAGAGATATATAACAGTGTATGAGTACTATGTTTGGTAGAGCGCCCACTAATGAGTGTCAGACTTCCTATCAGGGAGCAGCACAAGGTGCCCCATCTCCTCCTATTCAGATGATACTAGTGGCAGTGATAGTTCCTCCTCCACAGCCTATTCCAAAGGTACCTCCAGTTCAAATTTATCCCGTGGTCTATGTATGACTTTTGAGGATCAAAAGATGTATCATCACTTTATATGTATAAGGCCTTTGGGATTTTTTAGTGACTCTAGAAAGTATCCTTACGAGTTTGTAGTAGAGTGTGAGGAGAGTTTACAGAGTTTGGGTTTGAGAAATACACATGGAGTGGACTTAATTGGGTATCATCTAGAGGGGCCAACTAAGGCATGGTAGAGAGTGTACAGAGTGGGCAGATCGTCAGGGTTATCACCTATGACATGGAGCTAGTTTTAGATGCCTTTATGGCTGACTATGTTCCTCGGAGTGTTTAAGAGGAACACAAGGCTCAGTTTTTTTGTTTTCATAGGGATTGATCTTAGGTACCGAGTATAAGTATCGTTTCACTCAACTTTCGATATGGGACTGTTGTTTTGCCGACAAAGTATGAGGGGATTTTCTTCTTTACAGTTGGGTTAAGATTAGAGTTACATATGGAGGTTGAGTTATTGGTTGCTCAGGGTAGTCCGTTATTGGAAGTAGTTAATCATGATCGTACTATAGAGATACTCTATCGCTCTGCCTAAGGGAGTGACGTTAAGTGACAACACCACCAGGGAAATTTTAGTGGTTCTCGACCTTTTGGGAGATGTTATAACAGGTGTAGGCCTCAACAGTAGTAGGGCCAAAAAGGGCATCCTAGTTGACCAGCTCAGGCATTCTTACCATTAGTTGGTAGTGGTCAGAGTAAATAGACTACTAGGGGCACATCTTTAGGGTTTTGAGGCCGTGGTGTCCAAGATAGTTCAGCCAGTGGTTCCGATCATGATAAAGCCCAGGGTTGTTATGAGTATGAAGATCTAGGCTATTTTTCCAGAGACTATCCACAAATTTGGGCCAATCAGCCAGCAACACAGGAGGCAGAGCCACTTTAGGCAGTACCGACACCAGTTAGAGGTGGTAAAAGTGACTTGAGGCGGCCATGGTTGGGGATAAAAGGACAGAGAAGGGGACCGAGGAAAAGATTAGTAGGGAACTAGGAGCCGTTAGTTTTATGTTGTACCCTATAGAGCCGAGTCAGAGGTTTCTAATGTGTGGTAACAGGTATGTTATTTATTTGTCACCATCCATCATTGGCATTATTTTACTGTAGTTCTACATACTCATATATGTCCGTGTATTTTGCACCCTCGTTTGGGTGTTAAGTGTAAGCATTTACCTGTGACCGTGAGTATGGCTACTCTCATGGGAAAGCCTATTTGGTGAATCAGATTCACCGAGCTTTTGTTGTTATAATACAAGAGTTGGACACTCGGGCTAATCTTGTAGCTCTAGATATGATTTATTTTAATGTGATTCTGGGGATGGACTGGTTATCCCCTTATTATGCAGTTTTGAATTATTTTTCCAAGACCATTACCTTATCTGTTCCTGGTGTACCCCGATGGTGTGGCAGGGTCATATTGACCACTCATCGATGCTGGTTTTCTCTAGTATGCATGCCAGTAGGTTTCTAGACAGGGGTTGTGTAGCTTACTTAGCCTATGTTCATGATGTGTATGTTGATCCTCCTTTCCTTGAATCTTTTCCCTTTGTTAGAGAGTTTCTTGATGTTTTTCCTGATGAGTTGCCTGGCCTCCCACTCGAGCGTGATGTTGATTTTACTATAAAGGTTTAGTCGGGTACCACATCTATTTCGATTGCACCTTATCGTATGTCTCTAGTAGAGCTCTCGGAGCTTAGTACTCAACTTTAGGATTTGATTGCCAGAAACTTTATTCATCCTAATATTTCCCCTAGGGGTACTCTACTATTGTTTTTGAAGAAAAAGGACAAGACTAAGCTTATATGTATTGATTATAGGCAGTTGAATAAGGTTACTATTAAGAGTAAGTATTCTTTGTCTCGGATTGAATGATCTCTTTGACCATCTTTAGGGTGTCACTATGTTTTCGAAGATTGATTTGAGATCAGGTTATTACCAATTGAGGATTTAGGTTGGGGATATTCTGAAGACTGAATTTAGGACCCGGTATGGGAATTATGAGTTCTTTTTTATGTTTTTATGGATGAATAATGCCCCAGACACATTTAGGGATCTCATGATTAGAGTTTTCAATCCATATATGGATTCCTTCATGATTGTGTTCATTGATGACATCTTAGTTTATTCCCAGAGTTGGGAGCAACATGAGGAGAATTTGAGGACTTTACTCCAGACTTTGAGGAACGAGCAGTTGTATGTAAAGTTCCCGAAGTATGCCTTTTGGTTAGATTCTATATCATTTCTAGGTCATGTTTTATCTTCAGCAGGTATTAGTATGGACCAAGTAAACGTTTCGAAAGTTCATGATTAGCCTCGGGAAACTACTCCCTCAGAGGTTCGTAGTTTTATTGGGTTAGCTGGTTACTGCAGGCAATTTGTACAGGGATTTTCATCCATAAAAACTCCTATGACTTGATTGACCCGGAAGGATGTTCCTTTCAGGTGGTCTGAGGATTGTGAGTTTAATTTTTTGAGGCTCAAGGAGTTGCTCACTTCAGCACCAGTACTTTCACTTCCAGTTGAGAGACAGTCTTATACAGTTTACTGTGATACCTTTGGTATTGGTTTAGGTTGTGTATCGATACAGCAAGAAGAGTTATTGCTAATGCTTTATGTTAGTTGAAGGTTCATGAGTACAACTACTCCACCCATGATTTAGAGCTGGTGACGGTAGTTTTTGCGCTCAAGATTTGGAGACATTACCTATATGGAGTACATTGTGAGATTTCTACCGACTACAATATTGAGCCAGAGGGCTCAATATTATACAGAAGAGATGGGTTGATCTTCTGAAATGCCTTGAGTTGGAAGACAATTAGCATGGGTAGTTTGTCTTTCATATCACTCTCATAGAGGCCATTAGCCTTTGACATTCAGTCTCGGCTAATCATTTGGTTAGGTTGGACATTTCAGATCCGAGCACAGTTCTTGCATATGTTGAGGCCATACCATACTATTTTATCAAATCCGGGAATGTCAATATAAGGATAGATCCTTGGTTTGCATCAAAGAGTTAGTTATGAAGGGTGACTACATCTGCATGTCATTAGATTCAAATGGTGTATTGTGGATAGGAAATAATATTTGTGTTCCCAAGGTTTATGATTTGATTCAGACTATTCTCCACGAGGCCCATTGTGCTAGTTATTCCATACATCCAGGCATAGCAAAGATGTGCAGAGATTTGAGATAGCATTATTGGTGGCATCACTTGAGGTCTGATGTTATGAGGTTTGTTTTCTGATGTTTAAACTATCAGCAGGTGAAGTTCGAGCACCTCAGACCAGGTGGTTTATTGCATTGACTCTCTATTCCTGATAAAAGAGAGAGAGGATTACCATGGGTTTTGTTTCTGGACTTTATTATACTTCCAGATGTTATGATTGTATTTGGGTTATTGTGGATCGACTGACCAAGTCTTCCCACTTCCTACCGACTTTGTCATCTTGGGGTGTTGAGAGACTTGATATATTGTATGTTAAGTGAACAGAAGAGCTATGTAGATTGTAGATAGCCTCTTGAGTTTAGTTTTGGAGACATAGGTTTTCTACGAGTCTTGCATATGAAGGGATTCATAAGGTTTGGTCGGAGGGGCAAGCGAAGACCCAGGTTAATTTGGCCTTACGAGATCACTGAGCAAGTTGGTGATATTTCCTATAAATTGATCTTCTAGAATTAGCAGTGGTTTATCCATTTTTCCATGTCTCCATATTTTGTTGCTATGTACTAGATCCCTCCCATGTGCTCCATCTTTAGTACGTCCAGCTAGATGATCATTTGACATGTGTAGAGTATCCTAAGGCCATCATTGATAGAGATATAAGATGACTTAGGTCCAGAGATATCCCTGTAATGATATTTAATTGGGCTTATCGTCCAATCGAGGAAGATACCTGTGAGCCGGAGAGGGATATGCTATCTTATTACCCTTGTTTATTTGAGTCTTTAGGTACTCCTTTCTTTCTTAACTTTCGCGGACGAAAATTCCTTTAGTAAGGGATGCTGTAATGACCCTCGGAGTCATTTTCATATTTTTATGGTTTCTTCTGTGTTAGAGCATTCTTGTAACTATGCCAAGTAATTTGTGACTTATTTGGATTGGTAGTGTTGTTCCATAGCCGTTTTATAGCTTGATTCTCTTTTAATTATTGCTACTTTGGGCCTTTTCCATCTTAAATGACCTCAAATCATCATTTCTTGAGTGCGAATATCGATTCCATAAAGATTTCATAAATAGTTTATCGTAATCGGACTACATTTTCATTCCTTAGCACTTTTAGAGAAATTTAAAAATCTACCGAACTAGCCTTTCTCCGCATTCGCAAGCCTCTTGCCGAGTTAGCGGAGGCTTGACTTCCTAGGCCACTGCATTCATGGAGTGGTGGCTGTATTCGTCGGGTCTACTCTTTCCCTCGGATATGGGGCCAGCAGAGGAGGGAAATTCAAATCGATAGGTGGTCGCTCCGAAGAGCTTGATGGGATGGAAGCTTTAGAGTGCACCGCTTGGAAGCCCTATATATCTTTGTTCTTAATTTTTTTGACAAAAAATCCAACTTCTTTCATATTTTCTCCATCTTAGAGCTTAAAAAAAGTTGGTTAAGAGATTATTTTGCAGTTTTGAACCCAGTGGTTCTATGATCGTTTCTATTGGGTAATTTTTCAATTCTTCTTTAGTTGTAAAGTTTTTGTAGTATATAAATTTTTCAGTCTTTTTTCTTTATTTTCTACCGTTGGTTTGAGCCAAACTTTGTACCATATGATCTACGAGATGAGCTTTATGTGTTGGTATAAATTTTCTACTTTCTGAGCTACGATGATTTACAGACCCATTTTTAGTTTAGATTTTGACCCTTTTATTTTTATAGCAATATGGGTCTTGTTTCACTTTTCTTGATATGTGGGTTACATTTTTGTTAGCTTCGTGTGATTCTGAGCTTATTTGTGCATTTTGGAGATCTTAGCGCATTTCTCGAGGTTATTACTATAATTTAGTTAGGTTATGACTTACTTGGTAAATTGGTATCTGGGGGTTGGTTACTAGCTTGGAGACCCGTTATTCTTATCACTTTGGCCTATGACCTATCTTGATGCCTCTTCGTTTGTTATATATCCTAAGGCTACGAGGCCCTACCTGCGTGTTTCATGTTGTCTTTGGAATGTAGTTGAGGTTAGGAAGGGGATTACACTAGTGACTATATCTTAGTAGCTATCCTCTAATTTTAGCTAGTGGCTTTAGAGTTGATCTAGAATGCTAATTTATTCTGTATTGCGAGCATGCATTGATGTTTTAAAAAGTAACTGGATTTTTGGCAGAATGATAATCAAAAAGTGGTATCTTATCTATCATATGTGTATTTTCCATGATTGCGCTCATGAGAAGTGTGGAGCTATTTTCTCACACCAGTTGATCTTATTTTCTTACTATCACTATGATTTTTGGATATTGCCTACATGGAGAAAGTTAGGTCTTAATGAGATTTGGATTTCTTATATGTATGGACTTGAGTTTTTCACTGGGATATGATATACAGGATGAGCCCGGGTTTTGGAATTTATGCCATGATGACTTTTCGCTTGTGTCTTCTTACGAGGATTGTGTATGTGGGATTGAATCCTCTATAGGCCTTCCGACCTAGGTAGCTATGTCAGGCATGTTAAGTAGCTTAGGGGAGGGGTATACAGGCAGAGTAGTGGTATACAGAAAGGTATCTCGTAGGTCTTTCTTGTCGTGGCTACGTGACAGGGAGGGTGCGTACGTGCACTATTCTCAGCACCTTTTTGCATTACATGCCTCACGATTGTTTGTACTCTTAAGGATTACGGGGGAATCCCGTTAGGTTACTTATATGTTGGTATGTTTTTTTGCTAGCTAGGTTTGTTGTGGTTAATTTCCTTTTTACTTACCGATGAGTTATTTCACTATTTGGCTTGTACCCCCTTCTATGGTCCTTCTTTGTGGTGGTTATGTTGAAACTCCATGTACGTGGCACGTTGTTCATGGCTTTTATATAACTTTGTGCACTTGTGTGTTATTGCCTATTTGTTTATGATTCATTTTAACTTGCTTATGTTTGCTTTTTGCCCAATCGTCCTATGAAGTCTACTGGGTACCCATTATTTTTGGTATTCACGCTACACTTCTTTATCTTTTGTCATGCAGGTCCTAGTACGAGCCAGAAGGGAGATCGAGATCGTGCAAGATAGATTAGAGCTGTTCGGAGATATGAGCAGTTGACTTTCTTGCAAACCGGTTCTCCTTCTGCACAGAGTTGTCCTAATTTTGGTCCAGGATGGATACCTTATAGTTTTTACCCCATTGTGGGTTGTATTTTTGTATTTATTTGTATATAGATGCTCTAAAGCCATGATACCAGGTTCTGGTGAGTTATTTTCTGTATGTACTTCAGTGTTGTTCTTCTACTTCTTCTCTATATTTTTTTTCTTTTTGGCATTTGGTGCTGGCCCACCGCTTAACCTCTGAGCCAAGATTAGGCTTATTTATAGGTGGGATGTAGACATCGTCACAATACGATTTTTGGGTCGTGACATCCTTTCATCTCTTTCACACCTCAAAAGTCAAGAACCCTTGCAGAAGTGCAGAACCTAGCCACTACCCTATCAAACTCATTAATTTCTCTTCTTCTTTTTCTCACTTTGCAGATTTTGAGCCTCAATTCTTGGATTTTTCAAGACGAAATCAACTATTTTTCTGGCCAAAATCTGACCCGAATCAAGCCTTCATAATAGAATCCGGATTTTAAGGGATTCAAGTTATTAATTGTCAACTATAAATGTAGGGTAGTTTGTTGTCAATTATAGAGGCAGGGAGAGAAAAAAGAGGTTTTTGAAGTTGCAATACTCCCCACAGTTAACTGAGAAAAACTCATAATTCTCCACCACCAACTCCCAAAT
The DNA here is from genome assembly GCA_039654485.1 of Withania somnifera. Taxonomy (NCBI): domain Eukaryota; kingdom Viridiplantae; phylum Streptophyta; class Magnoliopsida; order Solanales; family Solanaceae; genus Withania; species Withania somnifera. The sequence goes on along the minus strand of JBDJHY010195204.1, from coordinate 6,198 downwards.
CAAAAAGTTCATTTTCTCTTTGTTTGGTTCAGTGTTGAAATTCGATTGGTAAAAGTTTGTTTAATCGTTTCTCAACTCGTTGTCCTAGTTCGCTGCCTGACAAAAGGTAATTACATCTCCCTTTACCTTAAATTTTTACTCTCTGTGTCATTTGTTAAGTTCTCGGTATTGGTGTAGCTCCAGTTCATTTTTATGTAGCGATGTTCTCGTGTTGGTGTAAAAAGAAATTCCACTATGATTTCTATTATTTTTCTTTGAAAACTAAAGCAATTATGTGCATATTTTAATAATCACTTTTAACATCCTAAAATTAGTAGTTTTACTTGATTTAAAGGTCTATTTTCCGGTTCATATGGTCCATTTCTTTTTTTATTTTTTTACTCCTTTTCTTTGTATGATAGTCTTCTAGGAGTCAGAGTTATTTGTGATACTATGATCTAGTTTTGGAGACTAAAATTATGTAATCATTTGCTTAATATACTGTTGATACTCTGTTGTTTAATTGGTTATGATGATTGAACAGAATATTAATTCTTTCTTCCTTTTTGTGCCTGAACTCTTTTGAATGAGTTCAATTGGACTCCCTGCACCCTTGCATTTGATCTTCTTTGAGTCAACCTCCATCAAGTCATTCAAGGGGAAGCAATTATTAGGCCAAAGGCCTGAAACTACGCAGCAAAAGTGGCAACAATAGCCAAATAGAAGAATCACAGCCAGCAGTTTGGGCCAAGGGAGCTCAAATTACTTTAGATTTGGTTATTTTTTTATTTTGCGTTTATTCTTTTGGATTATGTGATACTAAAATTTTATTTGTTTCTCTTATTAAGCCGGGGTGAATATCAAATAGAGTGAAAATTTATGAGTTGCCATACTTATTATTTTTCAAAATATTTTTGCACTTTTAATATTGAGTTTTAAGTTGATTTTAAAAAATATAATTTTAAAAACCAAAGTTGTCCTAATAACATTTTGCTCCAATCTTTATCCTCGCAAAGGTGAAATAATTTTTTTCTCAAATAAAACAAAAATGAGAACTCTTTCAATATATATATATATATATATATATACACTGGCTCATGTTTCATATTTGAAAGGGAAAGAAAATCAAATGGATTTGATTCTCATGAACAACAAGGATCGGATAATAACCCAAAATTTTCTAAATTTAAGTTGAGAGAGTTTGAGTTATACAAGTAAGCTGTCAGACAATTTTTCTTTTTGCATGAAATGAGTTAATAACGTGAAATAATTTTCTATACAACCAAGCTGTCAAACAATTTTTCTATTGGCATGAAAAAATGAGTTAATTACGCGAAATAATTTTCTTACTCCTAAATTTGTTTTTATATAAAATATATTTCTAACCATAAAGTGTCACGCCGTGAAATCAGGGCGTTATGACACCTACCTTTCTAACCCAACAGATCAACCTAACTCATGGATAAATAAAAAGAAAACCAATTTAAACGTGGAAAGTAAATACACCAGTAAAATATTTAATGCGGAAGTCTTCTAATATACTCAAAATCAGGTAGCCACTAACTAAAAGTTTATAAATGTTTGGTCTAAATCTCAAAGTCTTTCAAGAAGGATAAAAATTGTAAGATAATAAAAAGAGACTCTGAAGGCTGCGAATGAGCGACAACTACCTATAGATGTCATCAGGATAAGCGGCTAAGAATGAGGAGAAGAGCTCATGTCTAGTCCGCTACAGCACCTGCACAAAAGTGTAGAAAATCCAAGGGTGAGTACAAAATAACGATACTCAGCAGCGTCCAGGGCTGCTCTAAATATAAAGAACTAGTGACTACTCCTGATATCCAACCACTAAACCTGTAAACAATTTATATACAACATCCCAGCCCACAAAACAGAACCAGATTATATATATAAATATAAGTAATCCTCACAAGGTATGACTATCACTAACTCCACCACAACAGTAATCACCTCAAGATGGTCAATTATATTAATTCCAATCTTATCAGTAAAAATATCAACTAGTAGCCATGGATCATGGATAATCATCAAGTAGCAACAACAAGTACATTTTATAATTCACATATCAAGTAATCTCGAGGAAACACCAATTTTCAAGTAAGTATAGGTCATCAAACGGAAAAAAAATCCAAATAAGAAACAAATCAGAGTTAATGTAATGCATTATGTAGATAATCATGATACATGTATGTTCTATACTTACACACCCGATGCTAAGATCGTTACAGTCAGTACCCATTGAGGTATCAAGGTCCATGTACACCTACTGCCGAGACCATCACAGTTAGGTTTAAGTACTTTGTTATCTCAATAATATGCCTTTTGTCGAGACCGTCACAGTCGGGATTCCAATCCACATGTTACCTTCATAATATACTTATTGTCGAGACTGTCACAATCAGGTTTCCAATATCACTTTCTTTCCTTGATAATGTGGCCCAAATTATTTCTATGCTCAAATATCAACAAATTGCACATAATAGAGAAGTCATGGAAGTATGATATTTATTCACAACAAATCACAAGAAAATCAACTCAACACGAGACAAATAATCATCAAATCACCCATATTTTTCTAGTCTCTACAAGGTTTGCAAAATGATATATTTGAAACAAGGTAGTCGTCATAAGATCATTTTCATTATAAGATTAACTCAACATGTTCCGCCAAAATCATGAAATTTCAACTATTTCACAAAATAGAACTTAGTCATAAATCACAAAATAACATTATCAATTAATCCCTTTGTTTTGAACTTGGCAAATAAAACCGCAACAACCCCAAATTGATCATTTTCCCCAATTACACATAATATAGCAAGTAATCACTAATACTTTATAAAGATACCATAGAAACTCAACTTGCCTTAAAATTTGAGAAATATCTCACTCATGTGCTTTGCCCTCCCTTTGAGCCTCAAACGAGTGTAATCTAGTTACCAATCACAAAAGGACACAAGAAAATACCACAATCAACACTAAAAACTTAATTAATCAATATTTGTTAAAAAATTAACCCTGGGCCCATGAGGTTAAACCGAAACGTTATCGTAAAAATATGTTACTCATCACTTGGTTAAGCTAAATATCAAGTTTTATTAAAAATTCATTCCATTTCGTGGTTGAAAATCAAGTTTTATCAATCTTCGAGTTCATGTGAAAAATTACCATTTCGGGTTCAAAACCTTCAATTTTTATGTAATAATCTAGTTAAAGTAATGGGGAATTGATGAAAATGTGATTAGAAAACTTACCCCATTGATATCTTCTAAAACCTTGCTCAAACTTTGCTAAAATGGGATTTTGGGTCATGGTTTTGCATGAAAATATGAACAAAAAACGTGAAGAAATTGTTTTAAAACACTCAGGTGCATAGGGCCCCGCATTCACGAGCCCTCATCGCCAATGTGAAAGTGTTGTCTGCTAAACCTTCATGATCACGGTCATCTTGGCGCTATCGCGACTCTTGACTCGGCTACATGGTGTATCTAACGCGAACGCGACCCTCAAAAACCCCCACCCTCGCGAACACGGCATCCCTCCACGAATGCAAGGGATGCCTGGATAGCAATACAGCAGTAGCAAAATATCAATTCATAAGTTCAAAAATAATTCTGAATGGACCCTCGAAATTCGTTCGGAATATCGTGAAAATAGAGCGCATATGCAAACATACTAATTTCGACATTTCAAACTCAATGGAACCATCAAAACATGGATATGAGGTCTCCTTGATCTGATATCCACTAAGGGTCCATTTTTAACTAAAATACCAAAATGATCAAAATACCTTCTGGGCGTGTGAAAAATATAAAAGAACTCATTTTAGGATAAAAAACCACCTCCCGAATCCAACAAAATTGACAGATTTTCAATCCGGATACTCCAAGTCTAAATGTTGACCAAAGTCAATCATTTCACTTTAAACTTAACTTTATCTAGTCTGATCACTCAAAATCACCATGAATAGCCTAAAACAAGAAACGAAGGTACTACTAGACCAAAGTCAACATTCTGGAGCTAATGGAGCTAACATATTTTCGTTGAGGTCTCAAACACTAAATGACCCCTAAAGTTCCTTATTTTACACTCTAAGGCTCAAAACTCAAAACTTCCCGCAAGTTACTCAAAACTCACTTCGTTTTCGAACCAACCATTGAACTACACTTAGTTGGCAATTACCGAAAGGGTAAAACAGTCAAAGTGCGTAGAAATTTGAAAAATGATTTTGATGGTCATTAAATTATCGGACTATCTTATCACTTTCTTTTACATTTCAGGAGAGATTTTTACAAAATTAAATCAAAATTACTTCTATAATAATCTGATTAAACTATGATAATTTTTAAATAACATCTTAAATTGAAAATAATACGTATAAGAACTCAAACTATGAAATTTTCTTGTCAACTTATGTACAAAACTTTCTTCATCTTTTCTGTTTGTCTTTTGTAATATTGAGAAACTATTGAGCAGCACGCTAGCATCTTGCAGTTTTAAAATTCCCAAATTTGGAATGATGAGTATTTTTCTTTCTGCTTACTCTATAGGCTTACTTTGAATTTATATAATGATGATAATAAATTATTTCAATTGTTCATGAAAGAAATAACCAACCTGCATGAAGAAACAAAAAGTATTCACCTTATCTAAATTGACAGTAATATTTATAGTTTATGGATAATCATAAGCCGAAATCGTCATTCCTTTGCAGAGTAGAGCTAAAAAGTCCAATACGTAAAGAGAATAGGATCACGTAGGTGATTGTATTTGACAGAATTGTACCTTCTTTCATTCATAAGAAGTGTATATATACATGTAAGCTAAACTAGAGTTACAAGAATTTAAAATACAAACCATGCTTATCTTTAGTAACTGAATTGCTTATCTTTAGTAACTGGATATACACAAATTTGAATGAGTTTCTATCCTAACTAACATAATTATCTTCAATAATACGAATTCAATCAAATTCAATAATTTTTATTTGAATAGTATATTTATTTTTAAAGTTTTTATAAAATATATATAAATATTAAATTTAATTTAATTTGTATTTATTTGGACTTAAAAATAATTATTTAAATTACAAATATATTTGAATTTTTACAAATTTAATCACTTAATAAATTTAATTAAATCTCAATCAAGCACGAACAGAGTCTTAAAATTATTTAAAAATTCTTTTCAAAGGTTTTGCTAAGAACCCAAAGGCGGACCTAGATTCTGTATACGATTGAACTTAGTAACTTTTTTTTATATTTTGTATATATAAATTTTAGAAACAACTAATTAAACATGTGACTCTGGGCGTAACTGTTATTATAATGTTAACTTGATAATCAATATAAAATCACATAAAATTGAAATTCTAAATTCTATCTTTAGCTAATTAGATGACCTTTCACAACGAGTTTTACCACAATTATCATTATTGAATATTGTATACCACTCAATCATTATAACAGTTGTCAATTATCATCATCGTCCACCACTATATATCTATCAATCTTTATTGACCATCACCAGCCACCAATCACTAGTACCAAACAACTATATCAGCGAAATTACCATTACTATCACTTCCAACCACCATCACTAGTAGCTACAACACTTAATTGCTTCTACTATCATAGTTCTATCATCATTGTCAATCATTGTCACTACCAACTACAACGTCAACAAAAATCACCACTCCATCACTATTAGTTACTATAATCAACCATCATCGCCATCACTATCCACATCCATTACTCTATTATCATAACCATTAACGGCAATTACCACGAACACCACAATCACAAGTCACTGCTACCACCAATCACCTACACTATTATAATTATTATTATTATTATTATCAACCATCACTGTATATCTAACGATCACCACCGGTTATCACCAGTCGCTCACCACTACTATCAACCAACTATATCATCGGAACCGCCACCATTATCACTTTCAACTACATATCAATAATAAATACCACACCTAATCACTTTTACTATCACAATTACATTACTATTTTCGTCAATCACTACTATCACCAATAACAATATCAACAAAGAACACTAGCGTTATCACTATTAGTCACCAACCATTACCATCATCATCATCACTATTACAAATCAGTACTGTCAATCGCCTCCATCATCCTACCATTACCAACTATCATCATTATTTTTCACTTTTAATTAATCT
>JBDJHY010195193.1:0-11745 GCA_039654485.1 Withania somnifera | reverse complement strand
TGAGTATGCCGTCTATTGGAGAACCTTAGCTACACGAGTATTATGAAAGAATGATTCCTTTTATGGAATGAACATTCACTGAAATCCTCAAGTTGGGAGAAGAATTAGAGGAGGCTTTTGAGTCTAAGAAAATCACTACACTACATGATGCTAAGAATAGGTTGAATGGAAAAAAAGAGGAAGTGTTTTTGGTCGAGGTTAAAGAGTGTGTAACATTGTGTAATATTGAAGATTGCGTAAGAAAAGGAAGTGTTGTTGTCTTTTCAATAAGTTAAGATCGAAGAGTGCATAAGATTGCAACTGCGGCAGAGTTTTTGAGAAGGAGCTTGAAAATTTTGTAGAAGTACAAAATTCGATTATCAATGGTCTGTATCCTCAACTAGGGAAGAAATTTTGTGAAGGGCCTTAACATTTTGATATATTCTACCAGACTTTATAGAAAACTTCTAATGCATTAGGTTTTTAATGACATTTTTGAAGAAAACTCTCAAAGTCCTCAACTACGAGTTTAGGAGATCTTTGAAACTCACATTAGCAGGCTCAAGTTGGCCTACATATGATATAGAAAGATGAAAAAGTCATTAGGAGTCTCCGAAGACCAGTAAATCAATGATAGTTCTTTCAAAATCCCCAATCAAACATGACAGACACGAGTTGTCTAAAAGCGGTATCTTATATTTTTAAAATGGAATTTGTATTTTTTCTAATATATAAAGTGATGTTCATTTATACATCTACTTGGAGAAATAAATGATGTACTAAACACAAAATTTCCTCTATCGACCACGAGTGTCTTTATAAAGTTCTTTTCAAAAGTGTTGACTTTAGTCGCTAGCAAAAGAGACATTGTATTTGCTAATCCTTTACTTTGAGTACATGTACAAAAAATACACATATCAGAGAACCTAATCCCGATCCCCATAGATAGTGAAAATGATCCTCAGCAAGTCACAACTAATATGAGATGGTCAAAAGCAAATTTTATGTTCTCTCAAACTTCTTTCATGTGTAAAGAGACATTTTCTCATGAATACTTCAGAGGAAGAACACGATTGCTCCTACACCATGAATCAAAAGATATAATGTGCCTACTAATCATCTACCTTGAGCGTAGGTGTAGGTGGATATCAGACATGTTGAAACCCCAAGTCAAAAAGTGATGTATACTTTTTATCTAAAAACTGTCGAGAGGTCCATCACGTTTAATTTTCATTGTAAAGGAATCTATAAGTCACATGAATAATGCAAGAGGAATTATGTACAAGATTCCAAAGACCAAAGATTTCCACTTTTGGAGACATCCAAAGGATATTATCAAGCCTTCCACCTCATTATAGTATGAAAATTATCAAATCCTACACTTTATGATAGTATGAAAATTATCAAATCCTACACTTTATGATAGTATGAAAATTATCAAGCCGTCCTCATCATTATAGTGTAATAATTATCGGTCCATCCACCCTGTTATGGTTGGATAATTATTTTTCACCTTGATGGACACCCCTTTATATCCTGTCAATAGATCCCAATCATCCCCCTAAAAGACCAACTTACATTTTATTAATGAATCAAAATTGTCTCCCTTGACGGACCTACTCAAATCCTATCAAGAAATTTCATTTGTTACCCTAGACAAACTCATATCCCATCAATGGATCCAGTCATCCCCCTGGTGGACCAAATTATATCCTATCCATTGAATCTATTCATCCCCTTGATGGACCGACTTATATCCTATCAATGGATTTCATTCATCCTCTTTGACGGAACAACTTATATTTTATCAATGGATCCCAATCGTTCCCCTGATAAACCGACTCATTTCCTATTAATAGATCCTAATAGTCCCATTGATGGACTGACTTATATTCAGTTAATGAATACCGATTCATCCCCTCGATGGATCAACTCATATTCAGTTAACAGATCCCAGTTCTCTCCCTCCAATTGATCGATGCATATTCAGTTAATGAATCCCAATGTCCCTCCCGTGAACACAGTGAATGAATCCCAATGTCCCTCCCAATGAACACAATCACCAAGAGAGTCAAAAGTTAGGCATCCTCCACTATATCATTGTTATCAATTAACACGACCGCTAAATATGAAAAGGCGTGTGATCCTAAGGTTATTTGTAACTCATAACAATTTTTGAAATCGTATAATGCATTAGATTACCTAGAAATAGACATCTAAAAAGTCATATACAAGATACAATAACTTTTGAAATTGGATAACGTGCTAGACTACCCATAATAGTTTAAAGGTCATCTATAAGTCGCAACACTTCTGAAATGGGATACTATGTTGTATTACCTAAAGTTTGTTAGTTCAATAGTAATCTGTAAGCCATGATGATTTTTGTAATCGGATGATGCACTAGAATTTATTCTGGTAATCTGCAATTGCATTTATAGTTAGATATGTATAAGATGTCCTGAAGCCTTACAACTTAAATATATATATAAGCCATAATTGTATTCGAATTCGAAAGAGGTACACGATTCAAACAAAAGATTAAAACGCGAGGACATCTGTAAGACACAATTGTATCTAAAGTTAGATATGTGTGAGATTGGTTATAGGATGACAAATTAAAATATGTTTGCAAGCTGCAATTCTACCAAAGTCGTACAAAGTGAAAGTTCCACCTAAAGATTTATGTAAATGGTCACAAAGACCACCCTATTAGGAGGTCGTAAGGGTCTTTATTTATATTGTTGGAAACTATTATTTCCTAAATAGGGGAAGGAAAGAATGAAACTATCTTCCAGAACCGACACGTGGAGGTATGGTAAAGGTATGATCTCTACATGTTGAATTACTTTACTACTAACTGTCTATTTCAAATTTTGTTGAGAGCATCCATAAGGATGAAATTCTCAAAATAAAATTACAGTGCAGACAACTCCAATATGGATGCAACAAATTGTAGAACTTCATCAAATCTTTGAAAAATGGGTCATAATTGATTCATGGCAATTTAAAGGAGGATAACGTCTGCAAAATTTTTAACAAACCCTACTTTTTTATTTTAAACTGTTTTGCTACTGACAATCTTTTGCAATTTTGTCAAGAGGGACATTGCATCCTTTTGCCAGAAGGCCAACCTCGGCGCGTATTATTTACTTTCAAGATACAAAATTTGGTGAAGACTAGCATGGAATTATTTACTTTCGGAGACACGACAAATTAGTGGAGACAGCGTGCAATATTTATTTTAAAGGCACGACAAGTCGGTGGAGACTAGTGTGCACTAATTAGTTTCAAGCCACGACAAGAAGGTAGAGTATAGCTTTGAAAATATATAAATATTTCATTTCCTAGGACTTCAATGAAGTACAAGGAAAGACATTCTACAAAGAGTAAGAGATAGGAAAGAATGGAATCATCCTTTGAGATTTACGCTGAAGGCATAAACAATTCCTTCTTAGTGAATTACTTTACTACTAAAAATCCTTTCTTGATTTTGTGGAGACATCCACGAGGATGAAATTCTAAAAATAGAACCACAGGTGCGGACTACTCCAAATCTGATGCAGAGCAACGTGGAACTTTTCTTAGCAGCAAACCAAGACATAGTTCGAAGAGGAATGTCAAACTCTTTGGGTGCAAATTGAGGATTTATTTTCACCACTATCAAATCATACCCCTATTAGAAGGCATGTGTGTTTTCATTTTCTAGTTTCTGTTTCGCTTCCAAAGTATTTTCTTAACTCATTATGGAAGCAGGATTTTTTATTTCAAATTCGGGTGACGATACACCTAGAGTCTTGGAAATTATGTCCATGTAGCTCTTATTCGTGGGTATGAAGAGTTCCACATTTATAATTGAGAGTTTTCAAGACTTTTTATCAAGATCAATTCATTTGTAACTCACTTAATCCAAAGGCCATCTTAGCGTAAGAAGACTATTTTTTCTACTGATTGAGTCAAACTACAAGCAACCTAATTCCCTAGTCTTGAGATATGTTGGCTGGACTCCATGTGAAAACTTGGATGAAGTCCAAACCCCCTTTAATTCTTCCATCTCTTATTTTTTCGGTCTCACCAACTTTTAAAATTGAAAATCTTATGGAATCTATGAAATCGTGCTTAAAGTTTAGCACATTATACTATAAGTGTCCTGAACTCTCATATAACCTGAGATATGTAGGAAACCTAATGCCCCGGTCCGGCCATAATTCCTCAAGTCCGCATAATAACCCTTTCTTTCAAGAGATGAATTTAGTGATCGGTCAAAACTAAGCTTGTCAAGACCGGTTTACCCCTGGTCTCTTTCCTTGACCATGGATAAACTATGGCCAGTTTTTGACACTCAAGTTTGACCCTCCCCTATTATATTAATTATTGAGCTTTTAATGCTTAGAACAACTTAAGTAATTGATTTGCGAAATTGAAGAACTATTTTTCAAAATTAACAAAAAATCTGTCTATGTAATAAATAAATATATATCTACATATTCAATGTATGTGTGCGTGTATATTATTAAAGTAATAATCAAAGGGTATTTTTTTCGGGAATTGTGACAAATTGATTAAAATTGGTTTTTTTGCAAAACAAATTGAGAATTTAGGTAAAACTTAATAACTTGTATTAAAATAATTTTAATTGCACAGATAACTTTTTAATTATTTGGATTAAAATCTCCATTAATTAATTTCAGACAATTTATCTTGGTCAGCCTTATTATGCTAATTATGAAACTATATATTGGACTAAATTAGTCCGCTTGAATTATGTTTTTCAGACCAAGTTCTCATGGCCCAGACCAAATGCCATAAATCAGCATATACAATATTCCACAATATACCAACATATACATATATCCTCACATTTCCCCACGCTCCAAAATGAAGAGAAATCTACTCTTAACATGCCCGAACCCCTTTCTCTCTCCTCGTCCCTTATCTTCAACAGCGTGAGCTACAAGCTCCATCAACTTCACTAATGACCTAAAAGCTCTGTGAAATCGGTCTAAAATTACAACACCATCAAAGATTTCATCTAAAACGCTACGATTCAAATTTTCATTTGATTTTCCATCTTTGTACGAGTTTGATGAGATGTGAAGAACAAAAGATTCTAGAAAAATCTAGAGTCATCCAAGTGTCTTTCCCAATGGTGTTATTTCTTAAATTCTTTAATTTCTTTGTTGTAGTACTATAATCGAGAATTTGTCATTGTCTATTGGAGAATTCCATTTGAATTTCAAATTTACTAAGTTTCCCCCCTCATTTTTAATGCCCTAATTTCTTTTTATAAATATCCCTCCCCTCTTCATTGTGAAAGCAACAACTAGTAAGTATAGAATAGCATATACGGAGACTAAAAATTGGGGAAAGAGCCTTGGGACGCTAGAGTTAATTCCAAGATAGAAAATGGGAGATAGAGATTAGGTTCATATTTTAGTTCTTAGATGATTATGCAAGTTTCATATATTTTATGATGGATGAGGTAGAATTTGAGTACTCTCTAGTTCCTACGATATTTCTTTAAAGGAGCTTTATAGGGGAACTTGAGATTTGAGAGGTTTAGTTTTTATTAAAATTGTTGATAAAATCATTTGAATCATCCTCAACTCGTAGTCCCTAGTTTGCAACCCTTAAAAAGGTAAATGCTTTTCCATATAGCTTCCTACATAATTTTGAAGTTTGTTATATGTTCGTCTTACTGTTCAATGAGTAAAATGGGATTAAAATCTAAAATAAGTAGGTTATTGTTTGCATTTGATGAGTAATGTTGCTCTAGATGGCATGTTGTTTAGTGGTCTTTATTTTATATTAATGTTACCTTTGTTTGAATCTTGTTGTAATTCGTATTATAACCTAGTCTGTTTAGGTGATGTGATGCTAAATGGTCAATATGTTGTGTGGTTTTCTCCTGTTCTGAGCATATCAAAACACTACTTACTCAAGGTTCATTGGTTTCCATTTGAGTATGCTTATGTTAAACTAAGCTACCCTATTGGCATATTCAAAGTTTTATTAATGAATAGATAGTTGGTGGGTATTATTATGGATAATGTTAAGGTAAAAAATAGTTTTGAGGCTTAATGTAGTGATGTGAACATGTAGTTTTTCTTTCTGTTTAGTTCTTTAAAATCAGTAGATGTGGATATATTTGAGGTTTTGTGGTAAAAATCAGTAAGATTAGATGGTATGGGAGAGTTCATCCTATATGAGGTATGGTTTGATGTTGCTTATTATCTATTTCCTACCATAGAGATAAAATAGAAGATGCATGTTTTAGGGAAATTTTGGTGTCAAGAAAATCAGTGTATAATGCCATAGGTAGACTGATATTGTTTCAGTTTAAGGTTGATTCCCCTTTGTTAGTTAGTTCTGTAGTTAAAACAAACTTATGTGATTGAGCTTCCTACTGATTATATATCAAAATACATATATTCTAATGTAGAGCCTGGACCTACGGTCTGACTCAACTTGTTATGACCCGGGATCACCCCCTAGGAGGAACTGACATTCTTAGCCACTAAGTCGCCCTAATATCCTTGGAAGAACCACTTGATCATGCATAGATCTACTCACATCACTCAGAAAAATCAATATTAATAAATATTAGAATTGTAATGGTCTCCTCACAACAATAAATAAATAGTTCCAATTAAAGAGTAGATAATCTCGAGTCTCAAAACCAAACATCTCAATCTGAAAGCCTCTATTACATAAATGATAGTCTGCTAGTAAAAATATTTACTAGATAATCTCTAATAAATAAAATAATAAACAAGAAAGCTAAAGTCTAAGATCTTGATAAATAAAATAAAATAACTCCATAGCTTTCCCTTGAATCAAGTAAGGACTAACTAATCTTTAAGGAGTACAAGTAGTGTCAACCTCAGATGTTTGTATGGTTGGGAATATATGCATGGCGTTAACACATGCATCAAGAGTATAATCAGTACACAAAATATGCACCGAGTACGTGAGCAAGTATAAAACAAGATATACAGTATAATATTAAGTACCATGCAATACATAAACAGTTAAATCAACTTTAGCTCTATATCTACTAATTATTTTAACAATTTATAAATGAAATAGTTAAAAATATCATATCTCAAGTAAACTCAACTAAAACAGCTTAACTCTTTAGTTTTTGACAAAAAATAAAGACTTAGTTAAAAACAAGTTTTCGCTTTCTTCCTTTTAAAATTGTCACTTTTACCTCTTTTCAACCTATATAACTTCACGATTCTATTGAAGTTTCTATAACTGACATACCTCAAGCATAGAGCATGAGGCTACATCTATACCTACGTAAAAGGGCCCTCATACCTTGCCAAAGGGTATGAGCACTACAAATACTTTAGTGGATCCAAATAGACTACTAGGTATAACTGAGTGGTACCCACAATCGATATAAATATCATCAATATATCAGGCTAATCAGGTTTTGGTATTGGGACCTTAACTTACCACCCTCGGTGCTGATACTCCACCCATAATTATTATTATTATTATTATTATTTTTCACTCCCAACTATTTAGCTATATTATTCCATGATTAGTGGATTCTGCTTCCCAAAAAAAACCAATCAAGCTATCATATCTATCAATTACCACTAATCGGGTAAACTTATTCAATTATGACTCTTCATTAATATCTTACTACCCAGCTTATCAAGTTAAGCATAAATATTAATACTTTTCTTCAACTGGACCTAATTAGCCAAAAACTATTTAATTTAATCATGCTTCATTACTTATTTTGAACTAGGCGTAATTAGACAACATATTAAATTTAGACATGCTACATCTTGATACTTAAAATCATGTGAAAAGTCAAGTAATTATGACTCTACAACCCTCAAATAATGTTTTAAGAATAAACCTTGAATACAATCATCAATTCTTACTTCAAAATTTCTTTCTTTTACTTCCATTAGGTAAATCTGCTAACTCATGAGGACTTTCATTATTAGATAATCATCATGAAAACTTCATAATTCTAACTCAAAAACATCAATTAAATCATCACTTCAGGGTATCACAGTTTATAGAATTAAATAAGAACCCTAACATGCTTCTACATTTTAAAACATTATTTAGAAAAGGGTTTTTGGGGAAAAGGATGAAAGAAGTCCTTTTTCATATCCCATGTGCTTGATTAGAAGAAATTTGATGGAGAAAAATCAACATCCAAGATGCTATAAAAAAGTCCTTTGGAAAACCCTAGTTCTTGCCTCAATGAAGAAGTTGGAAGAAAGACTCTTGCCAGATTTGATTTAGCCAAAAAGATGAATGAGTTAGGGCTAAGAGATTTATATTGTTATGTTTAGAAGCCAAAACTTCATCGGTTTAGCCCAAAATTCAAAGGAATTACCCAAAATAACCTTCATTAAATGTTCATGAAAACCCCCGGAAACACTTCACGACTCGTGAAATATCACTCCATGGCTTGTGAAGGGCAGTTCACTGAGTCGTGAAGTGAACTCAATTCACTGTAAAGGAGGTTGCCATATCATGATTCAAGGACTATGAGTTCATTGTATTAGTAAACTTGAAGACCTTTCTATGGATAGGTCATGGGTCACCTGACTCTTTATAGATCAAAATATATTGTCATTTAAAGTTGACCCAAACACGAAGTAACATAAAAAATAAGCATATTGAAATATCCTTGAACTCAACTTTGTATTATGATATGGTTAAGACCTTAAATAACCTCAAACACTCATCCCACACCTATCAAGGACTTTATTATCTAGAATCAAGATTCAAGGTATCACATTATCTCTCCATTGGCATTATTCGTCTTCAAATGAAGACAATAGCTAGAATAGAAGGAACTCAACTGATGAAACTAACCAAATGATTGAACCATACATAAGAATGATATTTAGTGACTTTATTTAGTCAAACAACCTCTGAATATGCCATTAACTCATTTGATAAACATGAAAATTCAACAACTGACCTTAGCATCAAAACTAGTTACATTATACATAAATGCACAAAAAAGGACTCATGTACTACCTCTGCTCGGTATCAATACTCAACTCATACATGAATACACCCAATGGAATTATGAAATACTATATGCTACATGCTATGAACTAAAGCAGACATAAGAAGGAATGGAAATAAGAAGGGAAAAAATGTGGGTATTTACTAATCATATTTGTATATGCCTCCCATGTAACTCCCTCAATTGCGTGGTTCCCATAGAGAACCTTAACTGACACTATCTCTTTGTTTCTTAATTTACAAACTTATTTATTAAGAATCTGAACAAGGACCTCCTCATTGGTCAAACTATTATGAATGCTTATATTCTCGACTGGCACTATCAAAGTTACATTACTCATACATTTCCTTAATAATGAAACATGAGACACATGATGAACCGCAACTAACTTTGATGAAAGATCTGTTGATAGCAAGCCTTGCCTACCCTCATCATAGTCTGATAAGGTCCAATGTACCTCAGACTCAACTTACCTTTTCTGCCAAACCTGTCCTGTCCAAAAATGTTGGAACTCATCTGAAAAGTCAACCTCATGACTCCTTTCATAGGAGACACCTTCATAAATACCAAATCTCCAATATCAAACTTTAAATCTCTTCTCCTCATACCAGCATAGGACTTTTGCCTACTTTGGGTCGTCTTCAACCTCTCTCAAATAGTTTGAACTTTCTTCACAATATCAAGAACAAACTTTACCTACGAAAGTTGTCTTACCAACCTCAAACCAACTAATTAAATGCCTACACTTCCTACCATACAATGTCTCAAATGGATCCATATGAAAACTCCAATGATAACTATTATTGTATGCAAACTCAATAAAGGGCAGGTGTTCTACCCACTTACCCTTGAAATCTATTGCACGCGCCTTTAGAATATTCGCCAAAGTCTGAATAGTCCCGTGCCTAGTCATCTCTCTGTGGATGAAAGGTTGTACTCAACTAACCTTGGATACCAAGACCCCTCTCACCGATGCTATCAAATTTGCTTCTCTTTACCTTTCCCATTCCCTACCTCATTATTTTGCTGTATTGAATTCCATCTCTTTTCTTATTTGTTTGCAAGAGTTACTCATAGGAACTCACCCATCCATCACTGGACACACCGTTTCCCATCTAACTTGCATGTGTTAAGCATGCATGATCTACTTGCCCCGAAATGAATTAGACTCAATTGGCCGAACCCTTTATAAAGGAAAGAGATGTTTTGTATGAATCATTTATATATTCTTCTGAATTAATAAGTAGAATATGAACTTGCTAAACTAATATTTCATATTTAGATATTTGTATCCTCTTGAAGTAAGAAAGCAACCCCTAGCTCTATGTTATCACATCGAGAATTATTTTTTATTGTCTTTATAATATTCATATTTTGGTTTTTATCCATAGATTCAGAAAAACATCAAAGAAATGGAAGGGATCTCCCTTTCTATCTTGAATCTAGCTCTGCCCAGCATGGATGAACAAAGTGAGCAATACGTGGAGTGAAATCACTACCATACCTTTTTCAATTTATCCAGTGAACATCAGGCATCGAATGCGTACTAGGCGAGAAATGGAGTAAAAAGTGAATCCTATACGAATGCTCCATAATCTTTTTGATTGCTCATTCAGAACTAAACGATCTCCAAAACTAAGATGTAAATTGCGGACCACTAGTTGATATAAGAGATAGAGGTATACTATGCATACAAACAATCTCTCTTAAGTAAATCCTACCATACTTCTATGCTGAATAACTTGTGTGAATAGGTAGGAAGTTAGTAGACTTACTCATTCGGTCTACTATCACCCATATGAAATCATACCTTTGGAATAACAGTAAACCAGTGACAAAATACATATTAATCAACTCACACTTCCATGTCAAAATCTTAAACTGGTGATATCTAAACTGCTGGCCTTTGGTGCTCTACTTTCACTTATTGACAGTTAGGACACCTAGCTACAAACTCTGCCATGTTCTTCTTCATACCTGCCCACTAATACACATCTCTTAGATCTCTGTACATTTTCATAGCTCCAGGATGAACAGACCCCCTGGAACTATGAGCCTCTAACATAATCCTCTCTCATACCATCAGCTGATGGAACACACAGAAGATCTTGATAATGAGAACCCCATCTCCCCCTTTGGAGAAAACCTGCACCTTATGCTTATGGACTGCATCTTTTAGCTTAGCTAGAATTGGATTACTATCTTGCTACTCCTTCACCTTAACAACAAGAGATGACTTGGAATTATTCTGAACAAGCATACCACTATCCTACGCACCAACCAATCTAACACCAAGGTGTGCAAGACTATGCACCTATATAGCTAACTCCTTTTTATCTCCATCAACAAGCGATGAACTCCCCAAAGACAACCTGCTAAGGGCACCATCCACTACTTTGACCTTACCCGAATGATACATCATAGTCATGTCATAATCCTTCAACAACTCAAGCCACCTATTCCTTCACAGATTCAAATACTTCTGATCAAACATATGCTACAAAATATTATGATCGGTGAACACATCTACATTCATTCTATACAAGTAGTGTCTCCACAACTTCAAAACAAAAACCACATTTGCAATATCAAGATCATGGATAGGATAATTCTTCTCATGAACTTTAGCCTTTCTAGAAGCATAAGCTATAATTTTACCATGATGCATCAGAACACAACCAAAACCAACTCTCAAACCATCATACTACATAACAAAACCATCAGAACCATCAAGAAAAGTCAACACCGAA
>JBDJHY010195172.1:0-11745 GCA_039654485.1 Withania somnifera | reverse complement strand
AGTGAAACAAATAGCTCTTTTAATGAAGCTCAAGGAGAAGATGATGAAGAGCTAGATCCAAGTTTAATAGCCGACGATACCGAGGATTTCTTAGCACAATTAACAAATTCAAAAAAGGCTCAAGGAATAAGGCCACAAGGATAAAACAAATCAAACTGTGTGGACCCCACTAGTCATATTAGTGGAAAAGAAAAAAAGACCAGTCATACCTGAGGTCATCAATGATGTCATAACTGTCACTGTTCATTGATAAGGACACTGTACATATACTGTGTAAAGATTTTTTCTGATAAAAGGAGGACTTTCCCTCAGTTTTAGGCAAAAGCTTTTAGAGATCGAAATTTTAGTTTTTATTTTTGATCTTCCTTCTATCTAAGGAAGAAGAGTTTTTGTAAATCTCTCTTTTGTAAAATAAAGAAAATAAAAAGGTCTAAACTTTGGACACAACATCTCCGCCTTGAGGTAATTTTTTTTTTAGTTTATAACTTTCATGGCCCGAGTTATACTCGTTTAAGTTTCAATATATCTTGAATGCACTAAATATTAATGGCATAGTAATGTGAAAGACCTAGACTTAGTTAAATTAAGAAGACTTATTAAGTAAAATATCATCTTGATTCCGAGATGGTGTTACAGTCATCTTTAACACTTTAAGTTTCAGATTTTCCTTTGTGGCTATGTCTAGTGACTGGTGGTTACCTGATTTGATTAAGTTTAAGGGTATTTTACCCAGTGTTTCCTAGACACGTGGTCTTGAAACTTAAAAGTATTAAATATAGACAAGCCCCTTGCTTGGGTAAAAGATTAACATATAGTGGAAAATTTACAGTATAAATCTGCTTAATTTAAGATTTATTATTAAGGTTTTAAGGTTTTATAGTTCATATTTTGAATTAGACGTTGTGCGGACTACTACCCACTGATGACCCAAATCAGAATTATAGCCTGGGACCGTAATGGCACCTCTAAAACCAATATTTGAGGCGTCTGTTTCTATAATCTTTTTCCAAGATGGGTTAGCAAGAGTTAAACAGGGTAAAGTTTTAACTCTACTCTTAACCTTTTTAACAAGCTCTGTATGATTATCAGTCCAAATATATTTAGAATTCTTTTTCAATAATTCATATAACGGAGCTAAATCTCTGGACAGATTTTCATAAAAAGGAGAAATATAATTCAAACATCCCAAAAATCTTTGTAACTGAGTTTTATTTTTAAAAACATTAGGATATTTGGAAGCAAAGTCTTTAGATCTTTGTATTGGAGTAATTTTTCCTTGGCATATATAATGACCAAGAAATCTAACATAACTCTGAAATAAATTAATTTTAGGCTTAGATATGAGTAAACCATTCCGAATAACAACTCTTTTAAATATATCAAGATGCCTATAATGCATTTCCAAGGTTTTAGAATATACTAAAATATCATCAATATAAACAATTATACAATTAATATAAGGATTGAAAATATCATTCATAATTTTCTGAAATTCAGATGGCGCATTTTTAAGCCCAAAAGGCATAACATCCCATTCATATTTTCCAAATGGAACATTAAAAGCAGTTTTATAAGTATGTTTTTTAAATAATTGTATCTGCCAATAACCAGATTTTAAATCAAATTTAGAAAATATGTTAGCATTATATAATCTTGAAAGCAAATCTCTTTTATCAGGAATTGGATATCTAATCCATTTTAAAACCTTATTTAATGGTTTATAATTTATTACCAATCTTGGTACTCCACGTTCCTTTTCTGCAGCATTATTAACATAGAATGCAGTGCAAGACCATGGAGACTTTAAAGGTTTTATCAAACCCTTTTGTAAAAGATTATCAATTTCTTTTTTACAAAATTCGACTAACTCTGAATTCATTTGACAAGGTCGAGATTTTGTAGGAATATTTTCCTCTGTAAAAGAATCTTCATATGGAAGAGAAACAACATGCTTTTTCCTATCCCAAAAAGCACTGAGGTGATCAGCACAAATAGAAATAGAAAATTGTTCAGAAATCAATTTGATTTTTTTAACTTTAGCAGATTGTAAAATATCATTTATATTCATGCTATAAATTTCATATTGTAAAGAAAACATACGATTCTATTTCATATTTATCAAAGTATTAATATCACGAGTACCTAGTTCTTTAATGAAATTAAAAGAAATCTTTTTAATATTATAAATGGCATCAAAACCAATTTCATCAACCCTAGAAAAAGGATATATTGCCCTTATAAAGGGTGTTCCAAGAATAATTGGAGGCTACAAATGATCATTAATTAACATAAAAAAAAATGAGGAATGCAAACCTTCTGCTGACAAACATAAGTATTAGGCAATTTATATTCAATTTGCATTCTATTACCCGAAACAGACTTAACATTACGTGAGGTCTTATGATAATATCGGGTTGGGATTAACCATTCTTGAATACAAGAAATATCAGCTCCACTGTCTATTAAAGCAGTTTCAGTAATAGAAAATTATTATCAATTAGAATAGTACATTTAACATACCATTTATGTGAAGTAACAATTTGCATCATTCCCAAAAACATATCATGTTTAGGGTTTAAAACAATTTGTTTAGAAAAATCAGTAGAAATATTTTCCACATTTTCTTCAGGAAGCATAACTCTTTTATTTTTTGTATCAGTAGTTAAGGATTTTTCTTCTTGAAAAACTCTATGATCTAAAATCATTTGATTTTGTTTATGAGATTTAATCTCATTTTTAAGTTTTTCAACTTCAAATATGAAATCATCTAAAGATGTGTTATGAACAACAGTATTCTCCTGTTTTTGTAAAAGTCTTTTTTGAACTTCTGCAAAAGAATAAGGAGGACTATCTTCAATAGCATCTTCATTTTTAGAAAAAAAATGAAGACGAAGTATTAGTAGAGGCCATATTAATAATTTTTTCTCGAAGATTATTATCAGAAACTTCTTTTAATAATTCCAAAATATTATCTGAAGTAAGTTGTTTAATAAAGAAAAGGGGGAGCTATTGTGAAGCCTAGAAAGGCGGAAGCGGAAAACTTTGATTGTTTGTAGTAAAATAGAAGATTTCATTGTTTAGGTCCTACTTTGGGTCTGTAGCTAATAGGGACAGACAACCAAAAATCAGACGACAGAGTGGCCTGTGATTGAGTGATAGATGGATCAACGATGGAACGAAGAATGAAACTTTACGACAACTTTTTTGTGGACGTTCGACTTACATGTGTTAAGCATATAGCTAGCATTCCATTTCAATTTCTTGAAAATGTGCTTGAAGTTTATAGAAATCATTATCACAACAACAATTATTCTTTTAACATTTAATATCATTATTATCAGAAGAATCAGATATATCAAATAAATTAATACTATCACTAGATCTTGAGGAAGAACTATCATCTTCTGATGCAAAGGTTTCATCCATAACCTGTATGTCACGACCTGATTTCTCGGATTATGATGGCACTTACTATACCACCAGTAGGAGAACCAAACCTTGTAGACTGTAGCTGAAGCAGAGGACTACTACAGTAAATATGGAGGATAAAGAAAAGATATAAGAAATATAGTAAAGAGTTGCAGAAATTACCCAAGACCCAATGTCAATGTCAAATGAACCACTAATATAGGATAACAAAATAGGGAATATACAATATAAGACATCTTCGAAATACAATGGAGATAACAAAACCAAATGTACAACTGAAGAGAAATAAGATTAAGCTGGACGCCAAGCTCACCCTGGATCTCTGAACTGGGCAAAATGAACGATCAGCGCACAGAAATCACAGTCGAGGACCTGTACTTGGATCTGCACAAGTGCAAGTGTAGTATGAGTACAAGCCACCGAAGCAAGCTGTACTCAGTGGGTTTCGAGGGCCCACTAAGCACATAACTAAAACAACAACAGTAAATAACAGAGATCAAGAGATAAGGTCACAGAAGCAAACAGGACAATCAGGAAAAACTAGCACTCGAATATCAATGAAAGTCACATAGATAGATAATGCTAGGTAATCACGTAACAAGATCACAGGTAATGGAAAGGAACGTACCTGTCATTCTTCAAACACTACATGTGAAACACAATAAAAAAATAAGAAACAAGGAAGATAAGGAATAGAGCACAGTCGGTATACCGGTAACCTAAAGGGAAAAGATGAATAGTTAAATAAGAATTAAGCAGCTGATCCCACATAACATAAACCAAAGCAATCTATTAAGATAACTAAATAATAACTTCTTTTCATATTCAATCAAAGATTTGCATTTTGTGGACTTCAATTTGGTTTCTGTATATTGAGTTAGTTTGGAAATTAATACGAGCATGGATAGTACCTACACGTCTCGGCTTTTCACATAGAGCCAGGCTAAGGAGTTACAGGCATTACAGGCTACCATGTGGAAGAGTGATGCTTAGGGAGCATTTTTCAAGCCACATCACAAGGTATTCAACCTATGGGGATTTTATGAGTTGCAAGACGTTGATACTGCAGAATTTAAAGGGCCTAATTAAAGATTCTAGAACTCTGGAGGCTACTTTGATAATTTTAGAACTTTGGGACCAAAGTGCCATTATTACAAACTTGTAATAAGTATAAATATTAGAGTTTTCAGTATTTTTCAGTAGACTTAGATAAAACATTTGAACTCCTTTGAGAGCTTAGTTCTTAGAATAGCATAGCTTTTAGACGTACTTTAGCATAATTGTAGTGAGTAATTGAGGGTGGATTCCCTTAGTTGCAATCATAACTTCTTTTTATAGTCAATCGAAGGTTTATGTTTTATGGATTTAATTATGTTCCGTTGATTTCTTGTTGGGGGATTTATCATGGCCCATTGGTTCATTGAAAGGTGAGGGTAACCAGTCCCTTATTGTTCATAAACTGGTGAGTTTATTATAATTTTCCGCATATCTTTTCTCTTTATTTCTTTCTTCCCCATTTGTTGTGCGCCTTGTATATCGATCCACATCATTTGGTATAGGATCTTAGTCTAGTAAATCGTTCCATCAAATTACAATCCTCAGTTCATAAATAGAAAATTAAAAAATATAAAAGGGGGAAATTCAATTTTTTTGAAAATTTCTAGAAAATTTTGAGTTCTGTTTGAATTTGGGGTTTTCAAGCGCTATAATATTGTTCGCTAGTATTTTTAGTTACGTGTCTTCATTTTCTTGTGAATTTGGATTGTTTTGGCCTATTCACCATTGTTGATATTGAAGGTGTAGAACTGGGGTTCATTGGTTTGAAATTTTGGGCGTTTTTTGGGAATAAAAAGTAGTGGGGTTTGTTCCCCATGTCAAAGGGATCACATGGTTGAAATTTGGTGTAAAATGGAGTTCTTTTGAAGGTGGTTGGGTTTTGAAAGGTTGCAAGTGTTCTTGAGTGTTCTTTATGTCATTATGTGAATAAGATGAAGAACTAGTATGTTTGATCGAACATCCTCAAGTTGAAGTGTTATTTTGGTGTTAGAAAGTTGATAATCTTATTTCCCAAGTCATTAAGACCCAAGATATCAAATTGCATTCAATTCCGAGTTGATTTGGGGTGGTTTGGGAAATTGGTGTTCTTGGTGTTCTTCTTGATGTTTATATCTTTTTCATTGAAGATCTTCAGTTTTGGTGTTTTTTTATCCAAATTAGGTGTGTTTTGAGTTGAAAAGGTGTTAGTACGTGAGGAATTACCATTTAGGACAAGTATTAGGTCATATTTATGAAAGGGGACCACAAAAGTAAAATCTCGTTGAAGCACCAAGCAATCTGCCAAGGACGATGGACTGCCCTTGAGAGATGGTAGTGCAGCGCTTGAGACGAAGGAGGATTTCATGTTTGCTACTACCCAAGACGGTGGTGGGGTGGTTTGGACGGCGGTCATCCAACTTAGACAACGGTATAGATTGATCAAATTTAGCCCCAAACTTGTTCTAAATAACTTGGAATCCATATCCTTCATCTCAATTCAAGGTTCAATTCTATTGCTTACATTTTAACTCTTAGTTTCCTTTCTTGATCTCAAAAATTTGTTCACAACTAGTAATCAGTCTACTTAGTTGTTAATTAGTGTATAATTTTTATTAGGAACAATGTATACACAATAAACGAAGAATTCCATGAATATATAATATAAACATGATTTCATCACTTCCAAAGCTTGAGGCCATTAATTGTGGAAACTAGAAATTCAAGGGTAGAAATGGAAGAAGACTTACCAAAAAGAAACGATGAAGAATTGAAGACAAGGATTCTGAAATTTATCGTTCTGAAAATCTGGGTTGGGAGGAATTTTCCATGCTCAAAACTTATTGGGAGAAGTATTTTTGCTGAAATGAAAAGTTGGGGGCATTTTGCACCCTAAATGGAAAATACTATCATCCCATTGGATGGGCCAGGGCCCAAGAAAGTCACTGGGCCCCTTTCTGAAAATTCTGAAAATAAACTAAGTATGGGATTCGGGTACTTGATCAGGGTACTTGATTCGGAGGGAAGGGATCCGGTATTCGACATCCAGGGTCTAGGGTCAGGGAAAAGGGAAGAGGAGAGAAGAGGAGGGAAGAGGTGAGAAGGGATCCGGTATTCGGCATTCGGGGTACACCTGAATAGGGTAACTGATCCGGGGTACACCTGTATCGGGTAACTAATACGGGGTACACCTAAATAGGGTAACTGATCTGAGGTACACTTGAACAGGGTAACTGATCCGGGGTACACCTGAACAGGGTAACTGATCTAGGGTACACCTGAATAGGGTAACTGATCCGGGGTACCTGAGTTAAATCTACAGGTTTTGCTGCAGATTTTCAGAAATCTCAAATGGGGTCTCGGAATTGAAACGGAGTCCAAAATTGACAAACCTTTTATGTTTTCTGAGTGGAAAACATATTTCGGACTCATTGGAATCAACGAAAATGGCATTGAGGTCATTTACTCCAGATAACCCTTCAAACTAATAGGGCCTAAAGGCGTATTTCTCCGCCAACACATCGAATTCACAACGGCACGCAAGAAAATTAAACCAACACCTCTCCTAGCCTAAATTCATCATTATAGATCTGCTGGAAGCATTAGAATTCCAATCCGACACTCCGAACATCAAGTTTCCACACAAAATCCACTTTTAGGCTAAAACTTAAATAATTTCTACAAATTCGCATAACTTGCTAACGAAACCTCCAAAACACAAAATTAAGGTTAATCTCTACTTTATTTGGCATTTCGAAGCTAATGGAACTATCAAAATTTAATTCTAAGGTCGTCTTGAAGGAAAGTTGACTTTGGTCAACAAATACTTAACTTTAGGCTCTGAAATAGGGAATTTGAGATATTTATCAACCGAGTTGCCAGGGATCCGAACTGTTGGTCCCAGCAAGTCATAAATGACTTAGGGAAACTTTTGAAATGATGTAAGATGTAATACGATGCGTATTTATCATAAATGACCATGAGGGTCATTACAGATTTAGTCTTGGGGAGTACAGCAATATTCTTTATGTAATCTAAAGAGGCAAATACTTTGATCTGTTGGATTTTGTTCATCTTGGCATGTAAACAAAGTTCACAAAAAGCAACAAGAGTCTCACTAGAGAGGACGCCAAACCTTCTAAAAAAATAGAGAGAACTACAAGCCTTCTAGAAAAACGCTTTCAACGGCTACGCCTGAGAAGAAAAGATATTGAGAGTAGTAAAGAGGTGCTAGTGTGAAAAAAAGAATCTAGAGGTAAAAAGAGGATTCGTAAAAATGTCGTTGTGAAGTATGAAGGTTTTAAATACCCATTTTCTTCAAATAAGGAACATAGAAATATAGAGATAAGATAAAAGGGTTTCAAGAAAAAAGCTTAACTAGTTCATTAATTCACTTGTTGAGGCTCTACTAAAAGACCAATATTTTCCTTTCAAAATCAAAGAATTGATTTCTTGCAAAATCTATCAAGTTTTAACAATTTTAATTTTCACCAAAACACCACCATCCTGTTGCTTCAGTGCACTAGTGCTTCAAATCAAGATAAAGATTTATACAGGTGGCGGCAACATAATTCCAGTGATAAATTTCAGCATCAACTTTTCGGAATCCAACAAGAAGTAATCAATAAACGTTCCAAATCCCTGTGATTTCTATCCCATTAAAAATCTACTTAATTCCTTCATTGTATATTTCCAATGTTATTTCTACTGATTGTACATTATTGATTTTGTCTATTTCTTGTGTAAAATTCTATTGTCATTCTACTTTATTTTTATCATATTCTTCTGTAGCATACTTTGTATAAATACATAATTTGTTAGGCCTTGCGCTTTAGTATTACTAATTTCATAATCCTTTTTGTTGGCTTTTTTAGGTTATAATTTGTGCGGGTAGAAAAGTTGGGTGAATTTTGTTATCTTTTTTGCTATAGTTTTAGTGGCTTTGGTGATTAATGGTAGAGTAGGGTCATGTTCTCAGACGGAAGTGAGGTCAGTACGGGTCAGGGTTAGGAGATGTGTTGAGGTTAGGGTTATTGAAGGTGGGGTCGGTGTTTAGGGCGAGGTGTAGGAAGGGTAAGGGGGTTAAGAAAGCCTCTAGGTTGAGAGTAGGGTCATGGAACATAGAGACATTATAGAGTAAGACTATAGAATTAATGAAAGTTTTAAGAAAGAGAAGAATTAATATAACTTGTGTCCCGGAGACTAAATGGGTTGGACTAGAGCACGAGACATGGACTGGTATAAGTTATGGTATTCAGGATGAGTGATGAATAGGAATGGGGTAGGAGTCCTAGTCTATGACGAGCTTAGGGAACAGGTGGTAGAGGTTAGGAGAGTAATTGACATATTAATATTGATTAAGTTGGTCATTAAAGGGGACAATTTTAACATTATTAGTGCTTATGCGCCACATGTGGGTTTGGACAGAGCATCGTGCTGATAGATGAAACAACTTGAATGTTGTACCCTAGATGGAAAAAAGTCTAGTAGACGAAAGCATCACTAGCTTACGCTCTGACCCTGAGTAGCATAGGGCATATGGAATCCCGTGTGAATCAACAAGGACTACCTTGCAAGGCTAAATACTCTTGAGTGACTGATAGAAAAGTAGTACTGTAAGGGAGGGGTGAAAAAAAACCCCATCGAGGAGGAGAAGATAAGCTTCTGGGAGGTTTTGGATGAGGTGATGAGAGGGGTGCCTGACTCTGGAAAGCTTTTTATAAGTGTTGATTTTTGTGGGCATATTGGTTTTTCACGGAGAGGTATGACGATGTGCAAGAAATTTTTGGTTTCGGGGAAAGGAACTAAGGAGGGGCTTCTTTGTTATATTTGCTAGAGCCTTTGGGTTGGTGGTTGCAAATTTGAGTTTTCCCAAGAAAGAGGATCACTTGGTTACTTTCCGTAGTTTAGTGGAGAAATTGCAGATAGACTTTTTGTTACTTTGGAAGGGGGACAGAGGCATATGTAAAGACTGTAAGGTTATCCTTAGTGAGAATCTTTCAAATCAGCATAAGTTGCTAGTGATGGACTTCGAGATTAAAAAAATGAGGATGAAAAGGATTGTAGAGAATCGATTGAGGATTAGGTGAGGTAGGTTTATTTTAGCTAGTGCTCTAAAGATAGAGGAAAAGTTGTTAGATAAGAGAGCTTGAGAGAGTAGGGGGATGCTGACAATATATGGGATAAGACAATGAAGTGTATTTGGGAGACAACGAGAGAGGTGTCGGGTGTTTCTATAGGCCGTTCTGGTAGGCTTCTAGGGGATTGGTGGTGGAATAGAGAAGTTAAAGGAAAGGTGGAGGCAAAGAAAAGGGATTTTGTGAAGTTGACAGATACCATATCCGAGAAGGAGAAGTAGATAAGTAGAACCGAGTATAAGGTGCCAAGGAGAAAGGCTAAGATGGTGGTTATGGATGCTAAAATAACATATTTTTAGAGATTGTATGTTGAGTTAGAGGATAAAGGTGGGGATAAAGTTTACATATATTAGCCAAGGCGAGGGAACGGAAGACCCGAGACTTTTATCAAGTGAGGTGCATCAAGGATATGGATGGTAAGGTTTTAGTGGAGGATGTGCTTATTTAAAGAAGATGACAGACTTATTTTCATAGATTTTTAAATCATGCAGGGGGACAAGGGCATTTTGTTGAGGGATTTGGAGCTCGAAGGGAAGAGTAGGGCGTATGGTTGTTGTAGGTGTATTAAGGTAAGGGAGGTGAAAGGTGCTATTCATAAGATATGTAAGGATAGAGCAACTGGACTAGAGGTGATCCCGATGGATTTTTAGAAGAGCTTAGGTGAGAAAGGCATGGCATGACTTACTGAGTTGTTCAATGTTATTTTTAGGTCCATAAAGATGCTTGAAGCCTAAAGGTGGAATACGCTGGTTCCGTTGTATAAGAACAAGGGTGACATTCAAGAGTGTAATAATTATAGGGGTATCAAGTTGTTAAGACACATGATAAAGAATTGGGAAAGAGTGGTGGAGTTAAGGTTGAGGAGAATCGTGCCTATTTCTGAAAATCAGTTTGGCTTTATGCCAGATCGCTCGACAGCAGAAGCTATCCATCTTTTAAGGAGACTTGTGGAACTATATATAGAGGGTAAGAAGGACTTTCACATGGTGTTCATAGATCTAGAGAAGGCTTAAGACAAAGTTTCTAGGGAGGTTTTATGGAAGTGCTTGGAAGATAGAGGTGTCCATGTGGCTTCTATTAGAGTGATAAAGGATATGTATGCCGGAGCCAAGACTTGTGGAAGAATAGCAGGTTGATATTCTAAGATCTTTCCTGTTTTAATGAGTTTGTACCAGGGTTCGAATCTTAGCCCATTCTTATTTGAATTGGTGATGGAATTTTTGACACATCGAATCCAGGGTGAGGTGCTTGGTGTATATTATTTATGGATGATGTAGTTCTGATTAATGAGACTTGCGAAGGTATCAATGATAAGTTGGAGGCTTGGAGACAGACCCTAGATTCTAAAGAGTTTCAATTAAGTAGGACTAATACAGAATATTTAGAGTACAAGTTTAGAGACACATTATCTGAGGATTAGGTGGTAGTTAAGCTTGACAGTCAGGTTATTAAAAAAAAGATAGTTTCAAGTATTTATGGTATATTATTTAGAGAAATGGGGAGATTGATGAGGATTTCACTCAACGGATTAGTTCAGGGTGGATGAAGTAGAGGGGGTCTTATGTGATAAGAGTGTGTCCCTTAAACTTAAAAGTAACTTCTATAAGATGGCAGTTAGACTGGCTATGTTGTACTGGGCGGAGTGTTGGCCTGTGAAGAACTCTCACATCTAAAGGATAAAAGTGACAGAGATAAGAATTTTATGATGGATGTGTTGAGTCACTAGGAGTGATAAGATTAAATGAGATTATTCGTGACAGGGTGAGGGTGATTTTGGTGTAAGATAAGATGTGAGAAGGTTGAGATGGTTCGGGCATGTGATGAGGAGAGGCTTCGATGCTCCAATGTGCAGGTGTGAGAGGGTGTCTCGTGATGGTTTCAAGTGAGGTAGAGGTAGACTGAGGAAGTATTAGAAGGATGTGATTAGACAAAACATAAAGCTATTACAGCTTATCGAGAATATAACCCAGGAGAGAAAGTTGTGGAAAATGTGAAATAGGGTGGTAGGGGTGGGTGTTTCTCATACTAGTAGTAGGGTAGTTGATGAGATTCGGGTTACAAATCACAATACAAGATTGAGGGAGAAAGAAACAAAACAAAAGATATGCGGAAACTTAAACAATTTATCGGTTTATGGGCAACAAGG
>JBDJHY010195161.1:0-11745 GCA_039654485.1 Withania somnifera | reverse complement strand
AAAGCCTTTGAGGCACTAGAAGAGAAACTTACCACTGCTCCAATCATGATAGGTCCGGATTGGTCTTTCCCATTTGAGATCATGTGTGATACTAGTGGGTTAGCTCTTGGGGGTGGAATTGGGCTAAAAGAAAGATAAAGTGTTCCATCCGATTTATTATGCAAGTCGAACTATGAATGAGGCCCAAGAAAACTACACTGCGACATAACAAGAACTCTTAGTTGTGGTGTATGGATTTGAAAAGCTTAGAGCCTATCTCCTAGGCACCAAAGTGATACTCCACACCAATCACTTTTCCATCTGCTACTTTATGGCAAAGAAGGAGGCCAAACCACGCCTAATTAGGTGGATACTACTGTTGCAAGGGTTTGATTTTGTTTTCAAAGATAGGAAGGGATGAAAGAATCAGGTAACAAACAATCTATCTAGGTTGGAGCCACCCCAATTGGATCATGAGCATAGTGGAGAGATAAACGAAGAATTCCCAGATGAAAAGATAATGATGCTTGCAAAAAGTGAGGTCCTATGGTATGCGGACTTTGCTAATTACATTGTTTGTGGTGAATTGATGAGAGGGATGGGCTCCCAATAGAAGAAGTGGTTCTTGAGGGATATTAGATGGTACTCTTGGGATGAGCCTTATTTGTTCCAACTTTGTGCGGATGGAATGATCCAATGATGTGTGTAGGATGAGGAATCAAGAGCTATCGTCAAACAATGCCATGCTTCGCCTATTGGGAGATATTATGGACATATACGGACAGCTAACAAGACTCTTCAAAGTGGATTTTATTAGCCTTCTATTCACAAATATACTGTAGATTTCGTTAAGGCATGCCATCATTGACAAATGCATAGTGGCATCACTAGGAGGCATGAGATGCCACTGAAGGCGATACTTGAGGTGGAGATCTTTGATGTTTTGGGTGTAGATTTTATTGGCCCTTTTGTGAGCTCATATGGCAACAAGTACACCTTGGTAGGAGTCGACTACGTGTCGAAATGGGTAGAAGCAGTTACTTTTCCTACAAAGAAGGGTAAGTGGGTGACAAAATTTCTGAAAAAAATATTTTCACCTGATTTGGAACCCCCCGAGCAATCATAAGTGATGACAGATCACACTTTTGTAATAAATTTTTTTGAAGAATTGCTCTCCAAATATGGGTTCAAGAACTGAGTCACAACACCATACCACTCTCGAGAAAGTGGAAAAGTTAAAGTCTTTAACCGTGAGATGAAGAATATTTTGGAGAAAACTGTTAATACCAATCGGGCGGATTGGTCAAGAAAGTTAGATGACACCCTTTAGGTGTATCAAACTAGCTAGAAACCTCCAAATTGGGATGTCCCCCTTTCAAATAGTATATGGGAAGGCTTGCCGCTTGCAACTTGCATGTCGAGTTGGAACATCATGCTGAGAAAGCTCAACATAGATTGGGATGTAGCTGTTGAAAATCATTTGCCTCATTTGAACTTGCTGGATGAATTTTGAATTCGAGCATTCGAGAGTAAAGGTATATACAAAGAGAGAATGAAGAAGTTGAATGATGCCAAAATTCTAAAGAGATATTTCATCCCAGGTGATGATGTATTGTTATACAACTCAAGGTTGAAGCTCTTCTTGGGAAAACTCAAATCAAAGTGGTCGAGCCTTTCAAAATATTGCAAGTCTTCCCTAGTGGGCTGTTGATCTAGGGGGCAACGATGGCTCAAAGTTTGTGGTGAATGGCCAAAGGCTCAAGAACTATCTTGTGGGTGAGTCTGTTGAGTGGAAAGATGATGTTATCCGCTTGATTGAAGCTTGATGGATTTGAGAATTACGTCGTGCCACGACATTAAATAAGGCACTTCTTGGGAGGCAACCCAAGTTTTACTTTCTGAATGAGTTTTTTTCTTTCTAATGGGTGGTAAGTGTTTGTAGGAATGGAAAAGTGGTAGAGTGGAAGTCAATCTAGGAAACTGCCTTAGAAAATGGTCACCGCCATCCTTAATAGTGGTCTTCCATCATTAACAACGTTGGAAAAA
This sequence comes from Withania somnifera, assembly GCA_039654485.1. NCBI lineage: Eukaryota > Viridiplantae > Streptophyta > Magnoliopsida > Solanales > Solanaceae > Withania > Withania somnifera. The sequence goes on along the minus strand of JBDJHY010195161.1, from coordinate 9,720 downwards.
AATGCAAAGCCAAACTAACTGCCAAACACGCCGGACAAATATCCCAAGCCTAGGCACACTGCCTAAAATGGCAGTAAAAGGTATCAAACGGCAGTCCTCCGTCTCGTATGGTGGTACGATATGGAGGTCACTTATACCGTCATCGGTTACTTTGTTCCCCTCTCATTTAAAAATTTCCCCCACCACTTCACCCATTCACTACACATCTTTACCATCAAATTTCTTCAATTTTCTATTACAAAAATCAACATCTTTCATCTTTATATCTGTTGGCTTCTTGATTTTAGTAGGTTAGAATTCCACCCTTATTTCGATAATGATTCATATGTGTGGTAGGCATAAATCATCTTTAAACTTGAATCCATGCTAGACCATTGTTGTTCCTAACATACATATTGAAGTAAGAGTGTATTTTTGAGATTGTGGGTGGTTTTATCTAATGAAATACTTATGGTATCATGTGTACCTATTTTCTCTAGTTTTGATCATGTCCTTCCCCAACCTTTATGCTTGGATTGTTTTTATATGCTAGTATAGAAAAGGGATTGATGAAAATTGGATTGAAATAAAAGTATGGGATGGGTTTTCAAAAATTTGAAAAGTGTCTCTTGGCATTCCAGTGTCTTAAACAACGGACCTCTATCTCAAGCGACTGTCCGCCGTCACTACCAAAAACACAGTTTGCTAGTTTTGACCACTGTATCAGACAATAGTCACTGCCTCCTCAGACGGCAGTCCGCCGTCCTAACGGCTATCACTGTCTTTGGAATTCTTCATTTGTTTTCTTACCCATTTCATATGTTGATTCAATGTATTTTAGGACCATGGCTCCAAGGAAATCAATATCTACCAAACCTAAAGATAAAGACATCACCATAAGGGAACCAAGCTCGACCGAAGAGCATCCGTGCTGAGTCCAACCACCCTGAGGTTGAGGAAAGTGGAAATTGATAGATGAATCCTCAGAGTCATCCTACTCGGAGGCACCAGTGCTAGCTCCACCTACAAATTCTCCAGCCTCTGACTCCTCTTCACAATTGTCCGTTAGCTGGTCTGATTCAAAAAATGGAAATGAGGTCGAAGGGGTAACCTCACCTGTCCATAAACCTATAGTCACCCCTGAGCTTCTTCCTAAAGGGGGGAGGAAAGCTACACCACTTAGAACCAAAGCCATATGAAGACAAAACTGCTTCATGGTAACAGGCCAGAAAACCATCATTGAAGAAAACCGGTTGTCTTTTGCCGAACTTGAGGAGAAGTTTCCAGTAATACTGGACCAAATTGTGAAGCAGGGTTTCCAAAGGTACACCAAACTATTGCCTAAGTATGTGCCAACTTGGGTTTGAGAGTTTTACCGTGCCTTTGCCAAGGCATTGCCGAACCAAAAGAAGAAGAAGGCAGATGATGTACTCAATGTTTGGCTGTGAGGGATTAAGGTTCAGTGCAACCGTGATGATGTGATCGATGTTTGGGAAATAGCCTATGAAGGAAATCACTATCTCACTCACAGGTTGTTCGGTACCTTGGACTAGGCTGGTTAGATGATTTGACGAGTAGTGGCACCCCCACCTCATGTATTGAGAGGGGTGTTCAGAATAACAAGTTCCATATTCATGCCATGGAGTGATATTGGATCGCCTTCGTTAGTGCCAACCTTGCTCCATCTCTTAATGAGTCTATTGTTCGATTCCATCGGCCTTTCATGACTGGGTCAATAATCAACAGAGAGTCTCTCAATATTGATGCAATTACTTTTAGATGAGATTTTGGACCGTTCCTATGGGATGAAGGAGACTAGGACACTTTCTTTCCCATGCCTTATTTCAGAGTTGCGTCATAGAGTCGGGGTCCCCAAGACCGAAGGGGGTGGATATAGAGCTTGAGGCAGTATGCACTATCAACTACACCTAGATAGATCAAGAAATACAGGAGGAACTGTATTATCAGCTGGGGTTTGCAGAGGAGTTTGCTGGCGGTTACCTAAATTTTCATGAGAATCCTGTAGAGCTGGCCTTTTCAGCCACTGAGGCTGATATGCTGTTAGCCACTAATGGCGGCGATGAGGGGTTCCTGGTTCACGAATATGTATTACCTATTTCAGCAGCCCCTCAGCTGATACCCTTTACTGTCCCCTCATCTAGTGAGCCCATAGTGATGCTGCACTTTCAGCATCCTCCACCAGCCAAACCTTCTCCAGTTCAACCTCCTTCATCTCAGCCATCATCGGCACGCCCTTTTATCTTTCAGAGCTTTCACAATCCCAAGAGACTGGCCTTAGTTGATGAGTCTCAGGTGACTCAAGCTGTGATCATATGGATTGACTAAGTGGCCTTAGCAGTTGAGCAGAGATCTATTTGCCTTAAGCGTGACATGGACTTACTGGTCATGGCTCGGGTTAATGTGGCCATCAGGATGATGCAACTATAGGTGCAGCAACTTACTTGCACGGTTTACAGTTATGGAGCATGCCTCGAGGACTTCGGGGCCACATTGATCCAGGCCCAGCAGACACATGACAAAGGTGCCAAGATTTGACAGGAGGCTTGGCAGAAGATGATCGATACAGTAGCTCAGTTGCAGGTGGATCTGGACACCATCACCATCACTGACTTGACACAGGTATTCAGACCCCCATCTCCATTCGATCAGTCGAGCAACCCAAGCAAAGGATCCCCTAGTTCATGTTGAGGTGGCTGCTACGGCCGAAGATCATGTTGAGGTTTTTCGGGACTTGCAGGACTTAGATGCCCAGATGCTTGCTGATGGGCTAGCACGTTCCCTTCATGACCAGTCCATGGTTAGCTCCATTAGGAGCAAGGCTTCTGAAGAATCATGTGACCAAGCCACGGCACCAGCTGAGGACGCACCTCCTCCATCATAGGCTTGAGCCACCAGGGGGCCTTCTCCTCCTTTCCTTGCTCTTTTATTACTTGCATTGGAGACAATGCATTTCTCTTTAGTGGGAGAGGCGTAGTTGGTAGTTTGTAGTATGGGGTGAATATTTTTCAACTCTTTGACTTTTTCTTGTACTGATCTTAATTGATGTAATGAAAATTTTGATTCAACTCTTAGTTAATTGATTAGTTTATTTGGTAATCTTAGCTGTTTTTGCTTGTTGTTTATTTTGTTTTAGTAGTTGAGTGGCTTTTCCCAATGATAGATAGAGTGACGACTTTCTTAAGGGAAAATTTCATATTTTGGTTGGCAGCTTTTGTAATTATAGGTGAATGGCTTTTCTGATGATAGTGGTTAGTCTCCATAATGCGTCAACCCTTCCAGAAATTTTTGAAAAGTATGAAAATCAAAGTGCAATGAAAATAAATAAGTTTACGACAATATTTTATTTCTCTTGGGTGACTCTTGTTTCACTAGTAGTAATTTGTATGTTGAATATGACTATAATTGTTCTTTCTTAGGAAGTAAAATATAGTCATCCTAAATAATTCATATGTCATGTATAGTGAGGTCTTTGTGATCAATTCTTTTGCTACTCGTATTCTCTAGAACTTGCCTGAGTAGTCTTTTGATACTACTCTTGATTAATTTTGGGGGAAGAAATGACCCTAGTCCCTTGTTGTGATTGTTATGAACCCGCTTGGACTAAATAGCCTACCCTTGCATTATGTTTTTATCCCTAGTTACCCCGTTGAGATTTAAACTTTTTCTTTGGAAACCATGTTACAAGTCTTAATCCATTCTTGAATTAACCCCTCTTTTGAACCCATCCCCTCCTTGAATGCTAAATGTAAAAACTTAGGCTTTTAGCCTAAGTTGGGGGAGTGGGTAAGCTGAAGGATGTGTGCGAGGGCATTGTAGTCGCTTCCCAAAACAAAAGTCAGAGATAGAGTCGTAAAAACTCATTTAAATTAAAAAATAAAGGAAAGAAAGGAATTTGTCAATAAATAGGTAAGCTAGAGTGAAAGCATTAATGTTTGATATTAAGGTTAAAGAATAAAGAAATTCTAAAATGTTGTGTAGTATTCAAGGAGGGTGTAGTCACTATTATGCTAAAATTTTATCGTACCCATCCCGAAGACTACATTGCAAGGTTAAAAAGTCCTTGTGGGATCTCAGCCCAAAAATTATTGAGTTAGTAGTAAAAGAAAATAAGGGCAAGCTTATAGTATAATACTAGTAGCATTTGAACTTTTTTATTGAGTATGAGTGTTATGTAACCATCCCGTGTGAACTTGTATATACATAGATTATTTTGGGACTTTCTTTGTCATGAGGGCATATCAATTAGGATGGATTGATCATGTCGATATACCGAAAGTAAGACAGTTAAGCATATTTTGTGAACTAGTATCTTTGAGCCATCTTTTGAAAATTCTCTATAGTCACTTAGTCGTTTTATATGTCCCATTGCATCTGCTCTGAACATGTGCATGAAATAGGGAATGTGTTGTTTACATGTTGGTTGACCTATTATTAGTACCAATTAAAGCTATGAACCTTGTGTATTCTTGGAGTGTTGAGTGCTAGTTGAGCTTGAAGTGATAATGACCTCTTGATGTAATCGATTTTGTTTGCTCGAGCACAAGCAAAGATTTAAGTTGGGGGTGTTGGTGAGTGGCCTACAAATCACTCATTACGTCTAAATGCATAGTTAAATTTCTTGTTTTCATCATTATTAGGTCAAATTCTAACGTTAGCTTGGTCTATATTTTAGGTGAGTACATGATTTTTGAGGAACCAAGAAGAATAGAGCTGAAATTATGGGTTTAGAGAACAAAATATCTTCATGGCGGGTGAAAAGTGCACCGCCGTCACTAACGGCAGACCGTCGTCTTAGACTGGAAAAAACCATAAGATGATCTTGAAGACTGGAAAAGACGGTGGACCACCTCCCTAGATGGCAGACTGCAGTGCCTCAATGGAGGTCATCACCACCCCAAGGGAGGTACTGTCATCCTACCTACCAAACTAGAGGTTGCTGCCAAAGACGGAGGCCAATTGGTGTAATAGCGGGCCGTCGACCAGGACGGAGGTGGCTTTAGTTGACCACCATCTTGGAAATCTGGGACATATAAAAGGCATTTTTTCAAACTCTGAGAATATAACAGAAAATAGAGAGAGAAAGAATGTATTGTAGAGAGAGATATAAGAGAGAAAAGCAACGAAACATTTTATGATTGATTTTATTTCAAGTTTTGTTGATTTGGATTCAGTTTTGTATTGTCTTAAGAAGAAAATTGTGATTCAAACATTGATACCATGTCGGATTATGTACCTCTCAATGGTAATCATTCTCTTTCTTTAATTATGTTTAGCTAGTCCATTTAACTTGGGGATGTGCTAATGATATGCTTTAGCTAAATGTAATTTTTATTATCATGCGTAAGTGTTGTGTCCATTAGGGAACCTAGGTTTTGTGTAGTATTATAGGTTGTAAACTTTAAGTCATTGTGTAGCAAAGTGTAAACTTTAAGTCATTGTTCCTCGAGGTGAGAATAGACAAGCTGATGCACTTAGCAAACTGGCATCCTCGGCTAAAGAAAAGAGAGGGCTCCAAGTTTTGGTCGAAGGGGTTCGTCAGCTAGTATGTGTGAGATCAACATTTCTGTGGTGGAAGAAATGAATGATAGTTGGATGACTCCGATTGTAAGATACCTCAACCTAGGAGAGACCCTGCTCGATCTTGCTGAGGCGAGAAAGCTTCGATTCAAAGCACCTCAGTACATATTAGAGAATGGAGTTCTCTATAAAAGGTCTTTCTTACAACCACTAATGAGGTTTGTTGGGCCTTTCTAAGCTAATTACATTATTCAGGAGACTCATGAGGGCTCATGTGGTAGCCACTTGGAATCAAGAGGATTGACAAAGAAGATTTTAAGGTGGTGATATTACTGGCCCACTTTGTTCCAAGAAGTACATGACTTTGTCCAGAAGTGTTCAAAGTGCCAATTTCATGCACCAGTAACTTGACGACCTCAGATTGAGTTAGTCTCAGTACAGAGTTCTTGACCATTTGCTCAGTGGGTGATTGATATCGTGGGTTCATTTTCTGAATCCCCAAAAAGGATAAATTTTTTAGTGGTTGTCATTGACTACTTCACCAAATAGATCAAGGTGAACCCTTAGCCACGATTACAGGGAACAAAATCTAAAGAACATCTTTTATCAGTTTGGGATACCAAAGAAGATCATTTCAGACAATGAAAAGCAATTTGTAGATGATCTTTTTAAATATTGGTGTGAAGAAATGAAAATCATTCAATAATTCACTTCGGTGGCACACCCCCAAGCGAATGGTCAAGTGGAGGTTACAAACAGAACATTGTTGGAGGGCATGAAAATGAGGATGGATAAAGCAAAAGGAGATTTGGTTGATAATTTATCTCATGTTTTGTGGTCTTATAGGACGACTCCACGAACACCCAATGGAGAAACCCCATTTAGTCTCATGTACCGAATTGAGGTAGTGATTCCGATCGAGATTGGGTTACCCAGCCCGAGGTCATTACATTATGTTAAGCAAGGGTATGAAGAAGAGCTCAGGATGAATCTTGACCTCTTGGAGGAGAGGAGAGAAATGACAGCTATTTCTGAAGCAAAATACAAGAAAGCTATGGCTAAGTACTACAATGACAAGGTGATGAATACCCATTTTAGCCCGGGCCAGTATGTCCTGAGACGAAATGAAGCTAGATGAGCTGAAAAGTTAGGGAAACTGGAGGCGAATTGAGAAGGCCCTTGTCAAGTTATTGAAGCTTATAAATCAAGTAGTTATAAATTATCAAGGTTAGATGGTAGAGAATTTCCAAGAACCTGGCATGTAAGTAATTTACGAAGGTTCTATCAGTAAAATTGCAACTTCCTAGCTTACATTCATTTCGTATAATTGTTACTTATCTTAAACTAACATATGAATTATAGATGATACCAGGCCTGAAATGGGTTGTACACCTTAACAAAAAAGGCTGAGATGATAAATCAAACTCTTTTGGGATATTCGGTTCGGTGAATTGCCGACACTAATACATAATAAACCTACTTCGAATACGAGAGTTCGGTTCGAAAAAGTGCCACTTTGAATTAATGCATACAACTATTTTATGTAGTAAATTGAGCTAAAATCAAGGCCACAAAATTTGAACGAAAAGTAAATCTATTTCATTTATTAGAGATCGGTTCGGTGAAATATCGCGGATCCACTTAATAAAATTACATGGAATAATTTTTAGTTGTCAAAATTTCCAATTAAAATTAAGTATAAGAAAAATAACAGCTAAAGTATACAGTGAACTAAAGAAAATAATTAATTTTCATTAATAAAAAGGGCCAAGTAGGCCGAAGTGCTTAAACAACAACAAAAAAACAATAAAAGGTAAGCTAGCTACTGCCCCAGACCTGATTAACTGCAGAGGTCGACTTTAACTTTACATCAGCCTCAGGGGTTTTCGAGGTTTGAGCATCGCCTGATGAAAGGCGTTAGGGAGGGGAGTTGGTAGGAACATTGTGGTAGCTAGTGAGCTCTCGATGCGAGGTGCGTCCCCGGTAGTCAAAAAGTCCTTGATATCTGAGTTGGCATCCTCGGTACATGATCTCATATCCTCCACTTTAAAAGGGGTAGAGTGCTAAGCTATGTACTTGATTAGCGAGAACTCGGGCCTTTGCAGCACGACCTTGATGTACTCCTCAGCTACACGTGCTTCGGCTTCCCCATCATACCCAAACCACTCTTCTCGAAAGGAAAGATCGGGGAACTTCTCAACGACCTCATCCAGCACCACTGTGTGTTTGGCTTTAAGGAGGGCCTGGCTCAAGGACAAGGCGTACTTTGAGAAGGTGTTAGTCAAGGTAACCTTCTCTAAGAGCACCTCGGCAAATTCTCCTTGCGGGTTGATGGAGTCATTCTTCAACAGCTTGATCTCGGCTTCGGCGGCCTTCTGTTTCTCCTCAGAGGCCTTCAAGTTGGCCTCTGCCTTTATCCAAAAAGCTCTTTCTTTCTTGAGCTCCTTCTTAGCTTGGTCCTCTTTATGGACCAACTCACCATAAATGGACAATGCTCTTTGTGACCATGCGGTGAACTTCACCAAAATTTATAAAAAGGAAAAAAAACAAATTAATATTGGGTAAGGGCAGATATGGAGCATAAGCCAGTAAAGGCAAGGTATGTGACACTTATGTTTCCAAGGCAAGCAAACGACATATCCTCAGCTGGGATCATTTAGTCATATTTCCATTTCTTAGGAGCCGGCATCAGTGCAGTACCACTCCTTTTCATGCCCTCCTTTGGGGCTCTCTCCTTTTTAGCTACCCCTTTTGTGAGGAGAGGGATGGAGGTGGGTGCATTTTTAGCCGTCCCAGCAGAGGAGCTAGTTGGCCTTGGTTTCCTGTCCAAATTGATTTCCACCACTTCAATAGGAGACAAAAAGTTAGATAAATAATTTTAGTACAAAAAGCAAATATAATCACCACCTCAGATATATATAATCTAACTTAACAACTACCTCTAGTTACTTCAGTGGCCTAATCCGAATGTATCACCTCGGTGATCTCGTTAGTTGGGTTAAACGTGCTAATATTGGCCTTAAATAAATCCACAACGTAAAAAATATAATGATGTGGTTTTATTTTGTCAACGAGGTCGAGATCGGGGGTATTTACATCGTAATAAAAATCATTCCTAACTTTACCCAAGTACCAGTCTGGAGGAATGTATGTGCCGTTCAATTTGAAAAAAAAAACTTATCATTTCACTCATCATTTTTGGAAGGACTCATAATCCTTAAATTATGAGTAGGGAAAAAATGTACCACCCTTTTGAGGGTCTAGAACTTTTCATTGAGAAAAAATTCTTAAAAAGTTCTAGGGGGTTTCTACGCCTATTTTGGAACAAGCAATTTAAAACCCTATGAGAGTACGCGTGGCGTTAGGTGCTAATTGCACGAGGGTTAAGTTATAACATAAAAGTAGGTTAGTTAACAGGGAAAATAGGGGTAAACGTAACCTAGCTATAATGTATTCAAAATACATAGCATAGTATCCTACTGGGGGTAAACAACCCCTGTTACAAGGGCGAGGAATGGTGAATTCAAAGTTAGAAGGGAAATGACATTCTCTTAAAAAAGGTAATAGACTTTCCGCAATTAAACTACCTGCGGTTCTTTGAACCAACAAATCAGGAACATCAAAAATACGTTGGACCATGTTTAGAAATTGAGAGTCAGGGTCATCACTGCCTATGCGATAGACCTTTGCCTCATACATACCAAAAGGGGGACTAGTGTAAGAAGAAGACATACTTACTGGTTAGATAAACTAAGGAGGAATGAACGAGAGAAATTGTTGAAGAAATAGAGGCTAAAGTGCAAAGAATAAAGTTGCAGAGAGAACTAGAATGACGGAAAGAAAAGTTAAAACAAACAGTTATATTTTGAAATTATAAATTCAAAATTCCCAATTATTACAAATAAATGGGAAAAAAGGATAACTAAAGCACGCAATCATAATGACGACACTATGAAGTGATGTTAATCTGAATCTTGTGTATTACCCAGGTACAACTGTATTAGAGTTAACGAGCTAATCGAGGAGATGACGACACGTAGAAGGTGATAGGGGAAAAAATCAAAACGACAGAAATGAAAAGGAGGGAAAACCAGTCGAGGTGAAATCTTATCCATTCCGCTCCATAAAGGATATTTAGTATGATATATTGACTTCAGGTACCTGGTACTAAACTCGTCCTGGCCTTACAGGGTCTAGAGAAAA
>JBDJHY010195140.1:0-11746 GCA_039654485.1 Withania somnifera | reverse complement strand
ATTCTTCTTTTCCCTTAGTTAACTCTCTAGATGATACAACTGACTCTTACTGCACTTTGATGAATAAACAATATCGGATCGTGTAGAAATAGAAATGTACACACAGTACTTTTTTACATTTTAGGGCTCAAAATGAGCTTTAATATAGTCCTGTTGGGTTGTAAGAGGGTTTCACTAGTTTCTCTATCCTCTATTGAATATTAAATAAACCATCCTTATAAATTTTTTCACAAATGATTAACTCTGATTATAAACTCAGTCTCTCAATTCCAAGCCTATAAAAGAACCTAGCCTCACACTACGGAGTCTGTTAGGATCTCAGGAATACACAAGAACTATTGAGTCTCTTTGAAGAACAGTGTACAAACACAACCTACTATTTCTGTTAGGATCTTAGTGAATACACAACCTGCTGAGTCTGTTAGGATCCCAGATAACACAAAGACCTTACTGAGTTTGTTTAAATCATCTCTATCATATTGATTAATGAGTCTATTAGGAGCCTAGTAAATACTATAATTTTATATTATGCCTTACGATTTTTCCTTTTTTTTTTTTTTTGTCTACATTGGTATAAACTAAGTGATACATTGTTTATTAAAAGTAGAGAAAAGAAAATAAACATTTTGAGGACTTATAGAGCATATTTTCTTTCTTGAATACTAGTCCCTTATATAGATTTGGGAATTAGCCGTTACAATCTAAGGGTATTGATTATTGAAAATAACTAAGTGGTTTACTTTCAAAATAACTGTTATACTAATGGGAAAATTTCTTCAACATATCTATAAAATAACTTCCTTTAATGCACACTCCTTCTTGAATATTTGAATATATTTATTGCATAGAGTATTAAGATGTGAACGCATATGAATCTCCTTTTTTCTCTAGAAAGACTTGAGTTACTTCTGCTTCATTCTTAGAATCATTCTTTTGTGTTTGTAAATCATTTATGGCTCGTGCTAATGAGCTCATCAGTGTGAAGCAAACTTATTTGAAGCAGGTAAAGACTTTTCTATTAGGAATTGTTAGACTTTTATATAAGGAATTATTTTACTAAGCATATTTCACTAAAATAGTATTGTATTGTTGTCATCCATTGAAACTATGAATATTAACAATCTACCCTTTTGATGGATGACTACTATATATATTGTTGTTATCTTTCCTGTATCATATTTGGTCAAGCAATATGATCCCCCTCTTTTCTTCATACTTGTAAATAGACTTTGAACAGAACATGATAATAGGATATAATAGAACAGATAAAAGTATATACTATGCTCCCCGCTCTTTATCCAAATTAGAAAAACAAGCAAGCATGAAAAAGGCAACAAAGTGAAGATATCTTTCCCCACTTTGACATCAATAAAAAAGGAATATAGTAAATAATTTAAGGATATTAATTTTCATATTAGAACGTGTAGATATCATATTCTTACAAGAAGACTACAGAATAATTAATTCTATTCTCCCCCTTAGTTGGAGCCTCTCATAATAGTATCTCTAATAGATAAAATCTGCAAATGAGCTAAAGTCAATCAATGAGCAAGTCATATTTTTCATGAAGTTCTACTAGTTTTTCTTATAGAGAATAAAAAATTTTCAAGATCATAGGATATGATTGAGAAGAAGGGGACATGTCCTATTCATCTTCTTTCGAAACCGAGTTATCACCAAATAGGTATACCCTATTCTTTCAATATATTTAGAGTCAAAGGGGAGTATTATATCAAATTTAGGAACATTAACAATGTATAATATGTGATATTCAAGGATTTGATATATGGTCATTCCACAAGCAAGATCTAGAGTCTCACTAGAGACATCAAGAGTTGACAACTGAAACATTCTTTTTGGAATATGATAGCATATCAGGAGAATGTCCAAAGGTGATAGAGTAGAGAAAGACTCTTCTCTAGGTAAAAGAGTAGTGGTGGCAATTTAATATATGACTAAAATTCAAAACTTAGTGTAAACTAAGATAAAGAATCTCCTATTGATAAGAACTGTTTAGCATGTTCAAGAGAGACTTTAAGATTAGACGACCACTCATTGTTAGCAAGAAGTTTTTTGCTAGAGTATTTAATTTTAAATATCTGATCAAGGAAAAAATTGTTGACAAGAATTTCTTTCCCTATAGAATAGATATTCAAACTCATCATCCTTAGTAACACGAAGATTTGCATAAAACATCTTGAAAAGTGGTTCATAAGTGTTGGAAGAACAAATGTCAAATAGTTTTGACCATCCATGAGACTCGATGATTTCACGAATGTCACACCTTAATCTTGAGAGAAGATTTAGATTTATGATTCCCCTATGCAGAACAGGTTTGTTTTCAAGAGTTCAAAACAAATTATCACGAGGAGTACTCCAGAACTTTATCTCATGGCTTAAGGGTTTTCTAACTCAATTTTTTGTCTTTTGAAAGTGCCAAGAACAGAATCAGCATTAAAGGAGTACTCAGAAGAATTTTATTTTTTAAAAATTAAAACATTCTAACTTCTATTTTAAGGTAGTTTGAGAGGACATTTTGTTTTAGAATATAATTAAAGATGGACATGAATAGGAGTGATTTTAAAGGGTGATATTCAAATGAAATGACTCAGCAATTTAATAATGTGCGATCATAAATGCCGCAATGAATAGGCTAGTAGAGAATATGAGTAGTAATGCATACATAATATCAAACTGTTTTGATCAATCCCAAGAATTTTTAATACATAAGTCATTCATTAAGTCGGCAAAGTGTATGTTACAAGATTAGCAAAAAAAATTTAAGAGATTATTTTCATCCTACCCTTACGGTCATCATTCAACTGAAAGAATCTATATTCTACAACCCTATGTTAGAATATCACCTTATACAACTCCTCCCGTATATGTATAAGGTGAAAGATTAATTTTTATATATGATTATTATTAAAACTAAGCAAATTAATATGATAATATCGACATCATACATTTATGCCTAATCTTACCATATTTCAAGGTTCTCATAATCATGTTAGTTAACTTCTCTTCTTTTACGTAGTTGACTTTGTTTTTAATAAATTTTATTTTTATTGTACCTGAAAAATAGTAGATGATTACATTTATTTTTTCACAACCTAATATTCTGGTGTGATGGCACCTATATTCCCACCAGGTAAGTCATCATAACTAAAAAATAAAAGGAATGAAACAAATTTAAATGAGGAAAATAAATACACAAGAAAAGTGTTAAATGTGAATGAGTTTTCTATAAACCTAAAACTAGGTAGCCACTATTTTACAAGACACTATAGAAAGATTACAATATAATTCAAAAGTCTAAACACTATGTATTTATAAAGTAGAGACATTAGTAAATAAAGACAATGAGAAATCCTCGGCAAATGATAAAAGAAGAACCTTCTACCTTCAAGTCCTTGAGTTGCTCCTGGATAGGTGGAAGTGAAATAAATACTAATTTTGAGGCTCAACACCTGCACAAAAGTGCAGAAAAGCAAGGAGTGAGTACAAAAAAAATTCTACTCAGCACCATCCTCGATTGGTCTAACTATAAAGAGAAAATAAAAACTCCCAACTCCTAACGTATCCTCCAAATGCTACAACATACAATAGATATAATTAGCAACCCAATAATAGTTTATACAATTAAAAACAAGTGCAACTTGATAACACTAAGTAATGTAATAGCAACCAAGTTTCATGAAATTCAAGTTCAACAAACAATGAACATCATCAATAAGGGACTCAAACTCAAATATAACTCAGAATAAATATTATTTCTCAAGTCATCGAAATGTCCAATATTAGTTCCTCACTTTAGGTACCCGTTCTAGGTCTCAATTATACCTTTTAACCATATAGCCACTCATTCAAAGTCTCGACTGTGTCTTTCAAATAATATAGGCACTTGATCAGGGTCTTGGCTATGTATTTGGAACAATTTCTATTAAGATACTATGGAAAATAAACATTAAATATTAATAATGGATAGCATTTAAAGCAGATTGGTTCATAGTGTCTGATAGTCTCGCCATGACATAATCTAAGTATTCACATTCAACTCTTTCAAAGTGAGCTATTATCATATATAAATCATGAGAAATATCACAGTGTGAGATTTCAAATTAATAACATAGGCCTATCATGGGAAATATCTATCAAGAATGACTTTTTTGTCCATACATAGCCTCTTGGGCATCTTGATTTTTATTAGAAGGTTACCAATTATTTATCATGGGTATTTTCATAAACAAGTATATAATTAACCCCTAATTCTTGCTCAAGTAATCATTTCAAACAACATGATTCAATGAAACAATTCATAACACAAATCAAGTATGTATATGATTCAACAGTTTCATCAAATATTCACATCATTTCAACTTGTCATTTTAAACCCAACATGATAGTTAATATTAATCCTGAAGTACCCATCTCACAAGAAATTAGCAAGCAATTGTTAACACTTTATAAAAAAATCATATAAACCTCAAATAACATTAATGTCGGGGAAATCTACTAATTGTGATCCTTGCCCTTTTGTAGAGCTTCCACATGAGAAAAATCTACTCATATGTATATTTACACATAAGAAAACAACAATCAATACTCATATATTGGTATTTAACACTTTAATCAAAATCCTACCCCGGATTCACAATATCAAAATCCATATTTTTATTACAGAAATATGTAACCAACACATGGTGATTCTAAATATCAAGTTTTGTCAAAAAATCATTTGATTTTGTGGCTCAAAATCATGATTTAATCATTTTTTGGGTTCATGTAATAAACCCTCATTTTTTGGTTTGAAAAACTTTAAAATCTAAGGTGAAATCACAATTTAGATAATGACAATCAAAGAAATTGGGTTTAGAAACATTACTCGATATTTAAATATCGAAGCCCATTTATTTAGTCTTGCAAAAATGAGGTAGGGATGATATGTAACGGCCCTCGGGATAATTTTTTTATTTTTTGTGACTTATTTGTATTTAGAGCTTTTAACAGCCCTAAGTTGTGTACGACATGCTGGGAACGGTAGGGTTGAATCCCTGACAGTTGTTGTGGTTTAATTCCTCGTAACTATGACCTTTTTGGGACATACTCAGTTCATATGATCTTGAATATCCTTTTCGTTGATTTCTTTGAGTTCAAATTAATTTTTACATAAAATATTTCATATATGGAGTCCCATAATTGGATTCTATTTCTATTCTGTGTGCATTTTGAATTTCTTTTTAGAAATCTATTAGGTTAGGCCTATGGAGATTGATTTATTGGCCCTTTGGACTGATAAAATTGGTGCTAGTGTCGATAAAACGTCTATTTTGACCGATAAATCGATCAAAGCACTGGTTTTTGGTATAAATTAATTTTTTCAACAAAAATCCCCATTTTCCCTCTGTTCTATCATAAATTAAGGATTATTGAAGAGACTTAACTAAATTCTACTCCGTAGAAGCGTGTTAGGATGGTTCACGATTATTTCTACTAGGTAATTCTTTGTTACTTTACTTTATAAACTTCCTGGGCTTATATCTTTTGATTCTACCATTAAATTTAGTACCATTTTGTACTGTATGATGTACTTGCGGTGCCATATGTGCTGGTATAAAATTTTTATTTTACTAGGCTGTTTGGATTCACACACCCGATTTTAGCCGAGATTTTGACCCTTCTATTTATATAGCAATATGAGTCTTGTTTTAATCATATTGGCACGTGGGTTACATTTTTGCTACACTTGCATAATTTTGAGCTTCATACATAATTTTGGACATTTGTGTCATACTTCTCGATGATATCGCTAGGATATAGGAAGGTTACAGTCTATTTTCTTTAGATTGGGTATTAGCACTATATATGTATGGTAAAGCACCAACTTATGGTTAGAATTACTAGCCAGGCCCCGATATGCTTATTCTTTCAGTCTATGGCCTACCTAGCTGGTTTGTAGCGTAACTACTTACATTGGGGCTATATCTTCCTACCTGCTGTTAATGCTAACTATGAAACGTAGTATGGCTGGAAGAGGAGTAACACCTTCGATGCGTATTGTTATACACTGACTCTAGACCATAGTAATGTTGGAGAGGGGATTATACTAGTGATTAGAGCATAGTGGATATCCCCTGATTTAGGCTGGTGGCTTTAGAGCCGATCTAGGTAGACTGATTATTTTATACTTTACTTGAGATGTTGTGTATGCTTAGTATGGGTATGGCCCATTGGTCCATGGATAGCCAGATATAACTATGTTGGGTAGTTAGCATCCTTACATGATGACATTGTACCTAGCTAGGTACTGCTATACTAGATAGTTAGACTCCTTATGTGGTGACATTGTACGTAGCTAGATACGGCTTTGCTAGGTAGATAGCAGTGCTATGTGATGATATTGTTCATATCGTTGTGCGATCCTAGAAGTGAGTTGTATTTGACTGAGCTATGATAGCTCAATGTTTTCCCCTTTATGGGTGTGTACTTGGCCCTTAACAAACTCCCTCTGTGCAGTTATAACATTATTGGTATGAGTACTCTCTAGTAGAGGGTGTACCTCCTGACTAGGGCTTGGCAAACATCCTATAGAGACTAGTTAGCGGCCTTAGCCCAGGTGGCCTAGTAATTGAATCTGCATTGCGAGCATGCATTAATAGCTTAAAAAGGGTAATTGGATTTTTATAAAATAATATTCGAATTTTTTTTCTTACACATTATATGTATCCACGACTGTAGTGGCAATATAGAGTTATTTTTTTGCCCCACCTGATTATTTTCCCACTGTCACTCAGAATTTTAGGTATTCCCTACTTGGCAGCCGCTGGGATTTCATTACGGTTCTAATTTGCCTATTTGGCTATACCTAGGTTCCATTGAGATATATACGGGTTGGAACCGACACTTGGCATTTTGATCTAATGACTATACTATTGTATGGGTGGGTTACGAGTTTTATATATGGGTTAGAGTCTGTCCACGGGTCCTTCCGATCGAGTCGCTATGCTTAGGGC
Organism: Withania somnifera; assembly: GCA_039654485.1. Classification (NCBI taxonomy): domain Eukaryota; kingdom Viridiplantae; phylum Streptophyta; class Magnoliopsida; order Solanales; family Solanaceae; genus Withania; species Withania somnifera. The sequence goes on along the minus strand of JBDJHY010195140.1, from coordinate 4,733 downwards.
ATGATGCGTAGCACATGAGAGGGTTATATGAGGGAATAGTGGTATATGGTTGGAGTCGTCCGTGGATCCCTATTGATTTGGGAGTATCCCATAGAGGAGCATATCGGTACTTATATATGGGCTTTGTAGTTTGAGTTCCTCCATGGGTGTCTCTTGATTCAGGAATATCCTAGAGGGGAGAATGTCAACACTTGCTTGCGTTGCATGCAATTCAAGTCTCCCGCAAGTCCTATTGATTCGCGAGTATCCTAAAAAAAGAGCATGCCCATAATTATTTACTTTTCCCTCACCTATTTGCATTGCATCCCTACCTATTGATTTTTACCCTTTGGGACATACGGGGAGAGTTCCTGTTGGGTTACTTGGTTGCCTGGTTGTACCTATCCGTAGAATAGGATGCCAGTCGAATTTATCTTTTAGTAGACCTTGTTGTTCCATTATTACATTCATAGGTGCTATTCATGATATTGATGCATTTTCCATTAGCTAGACTTGGTTTCTCCTATTCAATATTGTTGGTACGTTTCTTAATGTATTTATATTACATTCAGTGGTTACATTTCCTGTATTATGCTTTATCTATTATGTCGTTACTTATGATGGTAACATTGGAGCTTTAGGTACGTATCACATTTGTTCATGATCTGCTTATGGCCCGAGTCTATGTGTTATATCTTGTTATTGGTTCCTTCATACTCATTAGTGATACTGCATTTACTGATAGCTTATCCTTCACTAAGTTTGCTAGCTATTACTGCAGCTACCTCATTTCTTTACACATCATGTGCCCCTGCCTTATTTGCTTTTGATTGTCCTTTACCTTTCTTATGCTTAGTTTTACCTGGTCGGCCTATGATGTCTACTGAGTATGTGTTATTTTTGGTACTCATGCTATACTTTTGCATCTTTTCATGATGTATGTCCTAGTACAGGTTATCAGGGTGGACGCGATCGTGCGGCTTAGCATGTTGTTATTCAGGAGATATGGTAAATAGTTAGCGTTCAGGGTTGCTAGTCTTCCTTCTGTCTCTACAACTAATCCACTTAGATTCTAGATAGTAATTTTGTAGTTTTGCCCTGTGGTGGATTGTATTTTTGTATTTTGTACTGTTTTGTATATAGACGCTCTATAACCACGATAACAGATTCTGAAGAGTCATGTTCAGTTGTTATTTTATGTTCTACTTCTATTTCTTCTATTCCTGTCCCTTCCTTTTTCATTTGAGTTCTTGGTACTGATCCACCGCAACTTGCTTTGGGCCAGGATTAGGCTTGTCTTTTGGTGAGATGTAGACGCCATCACAACTTAATTTTCGGATCATGACAGTTTTGGTTATTTTAAAAATTAAAAGCATTCAGCCAAGCTGCCTAGTGGTCATAATAATTAAAAAAATTAAGATTCAAAAGGCTTTCTATTTTGCAGTATGGATGCCCCATTCTTTTGGTGATATTACTTTATTCATCCATACGGTAGTATGTGTAACATATGTTTGGCTTGGCTTATCCTTATGGAGATTGAATAAGAAGGATCTTGTATCTGTCAAAATAAATTCATATAATATTTAGATAAAAATTGTATTTTTTTATAGGAAATTGGCTAAAGGGATAAATGTTTGTTTAGAAACTTCTGGGGAATTTTGATGCCAAAATTCTGGCTCAATTCAAAAAATTAAGTAAACTGTGTCCTTTGAAATATATGGGTTCTTCAAAAGAAAATTTGAATAAGAAATAAATTGTTGCACATGTGAGAAGAGTGCCTTTGATAACGAGCTCACAATTTTTCAAGGTGTGGTGCTCTTAGCCTCTACAATATTTCTTGTGGTACTTTGAACAGCCACAGGACTGGAAGATAAGGCGTGGCTTTGTGCCCCAACCATTTTAGCTAAATTTCTGGTGCTGCTTTGAGAAGCCATAAAAATTTGAAGACAAGGCGTGGTTTTGGTCTGCTACAAAATTTAAAAAATCTCTACATTGTTCCCTATACTCTTTTTTGTTAGGGGTAGTCATAAGAACATTAATCTCTATGAGTTTTTACTAATTTAAAAATTCACTATCCGTCCAAAATGAAGCCATGATTCGGAAAAGCTGAGCTTCTTCTTCCTCAACGAGGTCTGCCCATTTCTTAATTTTAGATATTGTAATTGATTCTGTGTTTTCCAGCATATATGATTGGGGAGTTCCCTTCATGGCATAGTCTGCTAGTTGTTGATATTGTGGCTGGCTTGGTCCAGCTACTTCAATTGATAGTTTCTTGGATGTAAATGTTTGAGGTGTCTTTTGTGAGACACTTTTTTTGGTTGATTTCCTCTAGAGAAGGAAGGGCTGAAAATTTTGAATTTTCTGGGAGTTCATCCTTCTTTTTTTTGCCCATTTTTTACCTTCCCTGCAAAAGATTTTGAATAATAAAATCTTTAATAGAGTTTGAGATCCTCTTAGATATTCTATATCAAAATAAAAAATTAATAAAATAGCTTGCAACCTAGCGAATATAGATTTCTCCTTTTGTAAAACTCATTTTGCAGCATTACAAATAATTTGTAGTAATTTTTTTATTTAGTAAGTTAACTTGAACTTTTGAGATACATAAAACAATTGTTAATTTTTTGTAATAGTAAGATAATTTTGTTGGGCCTTATTCCAATGCTTAGATGCAAATGCAATATTATGCTCCTTATGATTTTTTATTTTAAAATTTCGCAATAACCAATATCTGATGCATCATTTTTAACTATCATTTTAAATGCAATAGGATCTAGAAGGCATAGGCATGGAAAATCTTTGACTTTCAGTTTTACTTCTTTAACAATGTTGGTATGGACACTGGTCCATGGAGAAGGGGGCCTTTTCAAGCTATCACAGAGAGGTTTTAGCAAATTGCTAAGCCTAGCGAAAAAAATCTGCAACATAATTGACACACTCCAGAAACCTTTGGAGTTGAGTCTTTTCTAAGATTTGATTGAAAATTTTATCAAAAAATTGAATAGACCGATTAAAAGGGACAATAGTACCTTGTTGGACATTATGTCCATGAAATTGGATATTAACTTGAAAGAGAGTATATTTAATTTTAGACAAAACTAAGATATTTTCTTTGATAACATTAAAGAAAATCTTCAAAGTTTTAAAATGTTGTTCAATTATGATAGAAAATATTAAAAAATCATCAATATAAATTATTATAAAAATTATAAAGCAATTTAGGATGTCATTCATTATTTGTTGAAACTCTAAAGGTGCATTTTTAGCCCAAAGAATCATCAATATAAATGATTATAAATTTTATAAAACAATTTAGGATGTCATTCATTATTTTTTGAAACTCTAAAGGTGTATTTTTAGCCCAAAGAACATTACATTCCAGTCATATTACCTGAAAGGGTATGATAAAAACATTTATATAATGAGCTCTAAGATCAATTACATTTGTCAAAAGCCAGATTGAGGTCGAACTTTAAAAAAATTATAGTTGCATATAGCCACCGGAGTAGATCTTTCTTATTCGAAATAGGAGTGCAAAATTTAAAAGTTTGTAATTGATTACTAAACGAGGTACTCTTCGTTCGATTTTAGAATTTTTTATGACATTAAAGGTAGGACAACTCCAAGAAAATTTGCTTGGAGAGATGATTTATTTAAAAAGAAGGTCATTGAGTTCTTCTTGACGATAAATTATTAGCTTGTAATTGCTTGAACTGGTCTAACTTTTGTGGAAATAGATTTTTCATCAAAGTTGGGTTTATAAGGAAGCCTAACCATATGCTTTTTGTGATTCTAGAAAACTGTGGGTAGATCTACACAAAGTTCTTTTTGAATCTTAGCTTCTAAGGTTTTGATTTTGAATTGGAAAGAAGTATCCTGAAGTTGCTGTTGGAGCCGATGGAATGCAACTTCTTTTTTAAGAAAGTTGATATGGGCTTCTTTGTGTTTCAAGGTGGACAATACTTTTCGAATTGAAGGTTTGTCAAAATGGAGAAAATTATTGCTATACTCAACCTTGCTACCCTTACGAGTGACCCGAAAAGAAATTAGTCCTTCAATGATAAGAGTGTCTAATATAATAGGGTTCATTATATCTTTTACCAATACAAATGCAGTAAGGGTCGATAAGGTGGAATTGTCAATTAAGGTTCTAATTTCAACAACATTAGAGAGTTTGTAACTAATTCCTAGGCGATTGCCAGTAGCAGCTCTAAGGGACTCTTTAGTTTTATCAGAATATTTGGTTGGAATAAGTCCTTCTCTGAAGCAATCGAGGTCATCACCTGTATCAAATAGGAAAAAAATATCTAAAATTAATTTATTGATAATCAAGATTATCTTAGTATGCCATCTTCGAACAAAAATAACGGGTGATATAGTTGATAAAATCTAAATTATCAGGAAGTTATCCTAGTATGCCATCTTCAGACAGATATAGCAGGAGATATAGTTGATAAACTCTAAATTTTCAGATTCATGATCCCCCGGTTCAATTTCTACTTGTTTGGGAGAATCAACTATGGCAGAAAATTATTGGAGGACAATTCGATCTATCTCGTTCATAGCTTTGATATCCCTAATTTCATATTTAAGGAGCAATATTTTAGATTGAAGATCTTATATAGTTATTACTTTAGTTTTTTGGGAGGAAAATTTATTTAAGATATCAATAAAGTTGTAAGTATTTTCAACTTGAGGACAAGAAAGATGTTATGGGATGAAGATTTGGAGGGTTTGACTTTTTGAATTGCTCT
>JBDJHY010195120.1:0-11746 GCA_039654485.1 Withania somnifera | reverse complement strand
TTTTAAATATTTTAGATTTCTTTTCTGATAATAATATTTCATGTTGTTTTATCGTTTTTATAGATTCTTCCAAATGTTTTATATGATTATTTAGATTATCACTATATATTAGTATACCATCTACATATACTATACAAAAGTCCTTTAATTTTCTGAATACTTGGTCTATTATTCTTTGAAATATTTGTAATGTATTTTTTTAATCCATAAGGCAATAGGTTCCATTTATAATGTCTTTGAGGAGCACCAAATGTTGTTAAAAGTTTTGATTTATTTGTTAATTTTATTTGCCAAAAACCACTTTTACAATCAAAATTACTAAACCATAATTTGTATCATAATCTTTTAATAAGGTTTCTTTTGTATGGTAGAAAGTATCCATCAAATATTGTTTTTTATATTAAGTTCTCCGTAATCTAATACCATTCTAACTTTTCCTCATTTTTGTTCACTATGTTTTCTTACAAGAAAGGTTGGACTACTATGTAGGCTGATACTTTCTTATATTATTTTTAAATTTAGCAAATTTTTTATTTTGTTTTCAAATTCTTTTTGGTCTGTAGGACTATACCTAATGAGTTTAGTTCTAACTATATCATTTTCATTTATTAATTTAATTTCAGCATATATTTTTTTTCTCATAATTATACTGGATTTTCTCCAAAGTTTACTCGTAATATATTAAGATATTTTTTTAATAGTTTTAAATTATCATCTCTTTCAATATTACTTATTCTTAATGTTTGTATTGGAAGTGTTCTTTTTAATATTATCCATTTACTACAGGGTATTTGCATACTTATAGTATTACTATTAATAACTTGTGTCTTAAAGAGATCTAGAAAATTATTTCTAATAATAACTGTTGTTTCATATTATTTTCTTGATATATTATTGGTAATTTAATTATTATTTTATTTAATATTAATTTTATATTTTCTGCAATTATATCTAAATCTTTTGTTCTTTTATTAAATCCCATTAATCTTGTTCTATGTTATTTAGATCTCTTCCATTTATGTGAATCTAATTCTTCTTTTCTGGCTAAACACATATGTGTTGCGCTGTCTATAAATATCTTCTGTTTTATCATTTTGTTAGGTTTATATTCCACATATGCTTCTATGTATACAACTACCATTAATTTTTTATTCTTTTCCCAAAATTTTATCTTTTGACTTTATTTAAAACATCCATCAATATTTTCACTTTCTGATTTTTCTGATATATAATTTATATAATTGATATTTTCTTCTTCATGTTCAGTGTCAGTTTCTATCTGGCTAATATAAAAACTTTCCTCTTCATACCATTTATTATTACTTTTTTTATTTGTTATAAGTTCATGATAAACTATTGTATTAATATATTTTATACCTTTTTTTAATTAATTTTGGGAATTTATTTGCATAATGTCAAATTTCGTTACAATTCCAACATTTACATTCATTTAAGAATTTTTTATTTATTCGTTTTCTAAATTTTCTTTTATTTTAAAATTTTTTCCTAGTTAAGGAAGTATTTTTATATTTTTTAAATCTTTTTTCTTCTATAAGGTTTATAGTATTGTCTATATGATTTATATGACCTTTTATTATAATAAGTTTGTTTATAAGGTTTATTATAATCTTTACATCTTTTCTTACACCTTTGATTTTTCTTCTTATTTGTTTTATCATCACGTCCATATACTAATCTTCTTTTTGTGAATCCACCTATTTTCTTTAATCCTAATTTTTTTAACCTTTTTTTGTATCCTATATTCTTCACATTTTCTCATTAAAGAGGCTCTTAATACTCTTGTCCTTTCTCCTAATGTATATTCTCTAGATTCTAGACTGTTATATTCTTTAGTTACTTCAGTATTATAAAGATTTGGTAAATGATCATAGTATAATTGTTGATCTATTTTTCCTTCTTGTGGTAAGAATTTTGCTTCATAAAATAATTTACTAAAACTTATTGTATATTCTGGTAATTTATTAATTTTACAACATTTCATATTTAGATTCATTATTATTTCTATTTTTCTTTCAGCAAATACATTCTCTCTAGCTACTAACCATTTTTCTCCTAAAAATTCTCGTTTTAAAACCATATAAAAAATTATTAATATACTTTTTCAATATTTAAAATGATGAAATATTTCTCTTTCTAATTGATAGGCTATGGATTTCATCTAGAATGCTACTTTTCTAATTTGTGTTTTAGATATTAAATCATAAATATAATCTAAGTCATCTACATGCATGGAATTCATTAATGCTTATCTTGCTCATAGAGGTGATGTTCTTAATGAAGTCTCAAACAATGATATTGATCTTTTTGAGAGGGAACATACATGTATTGGGTCTTGTTATTTGATTGATAGTTCCCTCGTTAAGTATAATGTCCTGATCTCTACTAGTGAAAAGCCTAGTAGGGGTGCAACATGAGGATGTGGAAACTCTTCTTGAGGGTTTATTCTTATTTTTTAGTTGGATTATTATTCAATTCTTGAATTCTAGCTAGTTAATGCTCTATGTTTAGGCGACACCTTAATCCGGGTGTGTATTCCTTCCATTCTAGCATATGTTTATTGTGCTACGTTTTGCACTTTTGATCACACTGCTCTGGTTTGTTCTGAGGACCTTCTGGCGGTCTGTTTAGGATTAAAACCGAACCACATGTTCACGGAGCCGAGCCCTTCATTTTAGTATTTTTAGTTTAACATTTCGGGGCTTGGGGGCCACAAGCTTATTTTGGGGCCCACTTTTTCACCTGAGTTAGTATTCGCAATATGGGTCCCATTCTTCATGTATTGATCTATGGACTTATAATTTATATATTTTTGGGTGATACCGACTGTGTTGGAGCTTCGGGTCCACGCAATTCGGGGATCCTATGGTGTCCAAGTAGGCTAGGTTTGTTTATGTGCATTGTAGACTGGGTAGATATTATTGTGTTTGTGATATGACCAGTAGTGTGGGGTGGGTTATTTAGGTTGATCCTTGTTTTATATTAATATTCCTGCTTGATTCAAGGGTCCTGTGAGAGGGCATAAAGGGTGAAGGGTTGCATGCCCGGGTCTTGGTCCCACTATATGGAGGCCACTGACCTTGGGAGTTATTTTAGCTATTACACGGTGAGTGTGGTAAGATGAACTTTTAGTTGGTTGACGTTGGCCTATCCTAGACCGCGTTCACTTTCTATTTATGTTTTTATTTGTCTTATTTCTGTTGCTGCACTGATACTCTTATATATTTATTGTTTGGTCTGGTTATTGGCACTAAAGGGATGGGCCCTTATTTTGTTACTGGCCTTAAAGGGTTTGACCCTCATTTTGTTATTGGCACTAAAGGGTTGGGTCCTCATTTTGTTACTAGCACTAACAGGGTGTGTGTGTCTGAGGTTGATACTGTTCTACTTTACTTTTCTATGCCCAGTGTACTTCCTTAGTATGGTGTGTGCTCACCGGGTTTAAAGGGGGAGTCACAGAGGGTTTTGCTGTGTTGTTTGTGCTTACCGGCGGGATGGGGGACCAGATAGGTTTTTCCATACTGTTTGTACTTACCGGTGATATGAGACGCTAGGTAGGGTTTTGTATGTTTACATTCTATTCCTTGTTTAGAGACATCCCACTATCCGATCTTTATTCGTGGTTCATGCATATATGGTATCATATTTAGTGGGGTTTAACTGAGATGGAGCACAAGGTTGTTCCTTACTTCGTTTTAGATTTCGGATATCGGTCTCTGTAGTCTACATCTACCATGTTTAGTTCCTATAGATCTATTTTGGCATATTCAATATCTTACTCCTCTTCTTATTATTAGTATTACTGTTCCTTTTCTATTACTGACCTCTTTTACTTCATCTCCTTTATTACTCGCATTTTTATTTTAACCTAGTCAGTCGATGATGTCTATTGGGTATTGTTTGGTACTCATGCTGCACTTCAGTACGTTTTTCTATGGTACAGATACTGATAGGGATTATCAGCTATTTTGTGATCGTGTGGGGTAGACCTAGCTGATTTTCGGAGATTACAGTGAGCTTTGCCACCGAGCTGACCGTGATTTACTTGACTTTGGCTTCCTTTATTTAGTCCATAGTAGGCCCAGTATTGTATTACCTTTTACAAGAATTACCTCGTATTTTGTATCTTTTGATATATTCTGCATTATGCTTACTGGGTACATGTGTTTTGGTACTCATTTTACACTTCTTCATCTTTTTGTGATGCAGGCCTTAGCATGAGTCATCAAAGAAGACGCTATCGTGCTAGATAGTTTGGTGTTGTTTCGGGAGATACGATGAGCAGTCATCGTTCATGCTGACCGGTCTTCCTTTTGTCTTCACAGCTATTCTTGTTTGATTATGGATAACTATTTTGTAGTTTTTTCCCATTGGGGATTGTATTTTGTAGTATTCTATATATAGATTCTCGACAACCACGACACCAGGTTCTGTACTTTATTCTATATTTTATGTCTCTCCTCCTCCTTTTTTTCTTCTTCCCCATTTTCTTTTCTTTTATCATTCTTTAATCTGATGCCCTGCCTGCCATGGGATGACTTGGGTTCCTTCCATTTGCATATATTCCTTCTTGTTTTTCTGTTCCTTATATCTTTGGTCTATATCATTTTAGAGATTAGATTCTAAGCATGAGGTGATATAGTTGTCCCAAAGGGTTGATGTATTCCTTTTTAGTGGTGGATCGGGCATACAGAGCCTTTGTAGGTTCTTGCCTTGGTTAGGTCATCGCTCAAGTCTAGTTGTAGTAGATATAATACGAAGTTTACTCTATAAGAATCTAGAAGCTCCAAGGTCCGTAGGCGCTCCTCACAAATAGTAAAAAACACGTGGGGGTCATTACCTTGTTCTCCCGATAACCTAGTGGGGGAAACTCAGAGAAAATGGTCCAACATCTTTTGCATCTCAAATACAGGTATAGTAGGAGCTGGTGCAGGGGCAGTGGTGGTAGTCTGAAGTGGTGTAGCCGGTGGTGGTGCTGGAGTTGCAGAAGCTGGAGAAGGCAAAACATCCTATGCCATACCTTAAGCAGATGACTGCGTCCTTTCTGCCGAAGTACCATCCGACATATGGAACATCTACCACAATAAGTCTCTGAATTTGATAGGTGGTTGCTGGGAAGGCTGTAATGGTGGTATGAGGGGTGCATGTAGCTGGGGTAGTGCTGACTGGTGGAGCATCCTCCCCTACCTCCTCTTGGCTGGCTTGGGTAGGGTCCCAATCTACCAAAGACCCTCTGGTACGGGGACTAAAGACAAGGTAAGTTCCAAAAGTGTACGAATAACAATGTACGATAGGATCTAAAAGAGGATAGTGTTTCCTAAGATACCTCCTAGCCTCTCGAAGATTGGATGCGGATGTCTATGCACCGATTTGTAGGACTCTACTAGGTATTTTCTCCAATGGAAATGAGACCGGTGAACCTAAGTTCTAATACCACTCTGTCACAACTAAAAATATCAGGTCATAATGGCATCTACAACCCTTCTGTAGACAAGCCTAACCCTACAGCCTAGAGCTACGTACAATGGGCTATAAACTCTCAAACATCCAATGTAGCAAAGCAAAGGATAAACATTACATAAAGAACGGAAGCCAGAAGGAAATCATACATAACCCAACTCCCAAAACTTGGTATCAGTGGCATATTGAGCTACTATGCAGAATAACTAGAAGATACAAGGTACAAAGTAACTCCTATAAAAGAAGATACAATGCAAGGCCTGCTGTAGACCAAATAAAGCAACCCTGAATGAAGGAAACCACGGTTGTCTTGGAAGAAAAAGCTCACCATTATCTCCGAAGTTGGATAAATCTACTCCGCACGTCACGACATCTCCGATAATCCCTGCTGGTGTTTGCACCATGGGAAAAGGTACAGAAGTGCAGCATGAGTACCAAACAAGGTACCCAGTAGACATCATCGGTCGAATGGGTTAAAATAAATGCAAGTAATAAAGTTGAGGAAGTAAAATAGGTCAAAAAGTAGAGAAACAATACGGATGGAGTTCCAACATAACCAGTACAAGAAACGATTAATAAGAACAATATGAACATAGTAAATATAGCCATTGAATGTAATAGTAACTAAGTCAAGGAAACTAATCAACGGTACAGAAGAGTAGATACAAAGACTAGAAGGAAACCAACATATCCGAACCTAGGTAACCCAACTAAAGTTTCCCTACAAGCCCTAAGTAGTGCAACCAAGCTCATAAGGATGCAATGCAAAGCGGTGTTGAAAAGTAAATAGTACATGTATGCACCCCCCCAATAAAAATACTATGACAGGATTGGCCCCACGAAAGCTTTCTTGTATACTTTCCCCTCCTACTCTAGTATACCCCATCATCATGATGCATCTTGTACCTAGTAGCAATATCTTATGTATCCACCAATGGTCAGATATTACAATAGTGATCTAATACCATATAAAAATATCCTCGTAAAAACCAACTAGTGGCATAGTTATCGAGGCAAAACTGTAAAAACTCGGGCTCATCCTGTATAACATATCTTTGTGGAAAAATCAAGTCTGACCAACTAGGAGAATCAGAACCACAGTAAAAATCCAACTATTACCATGTAGGGAATACCCAAAAATCAGAGTGCCGGTGAGAAAATAGATCAGGTAGTGAGAAGGAAATAACTCCATACTATTACCGTAGTCATGGATACACATAATGTATAAGATATCAGTTTTAGATTATTACTCTATCAAAATAAAGTTACCTTTTAAAATTATTAAACATGATCGTAGCATAAAATAAATTAATAGGCTAAACTGGAATTTATAGAATTACTGGCGAGCCCCAGTCATGAGGTACCCCCTCTCATAGCCATACTATGGTCTGGATCTATGAGTAATAATACCAAGGATACCACAACTGCCCAGAGGGAAACCGTTAATAGCTAAGTACATACCCATACAAGGGATACATGGAGCTACCACAACTCAGGCCAATACAACTCACTCCAAGGCTTGTAACGGGCTAAGGTAAAATATAATCACATAGGGTTGCTAACATTTTAGCAAAACCATATCCATCTATCTATAGCTAGGTGACCTCACAGATACTAATCATACACAACACCTCATATAGAACACAACATAATTAGCTGACCTAGATCGGCTCTAAAGCCACAAGCCTAAAGAAGGAGATAGTTATTAAGCTCTAACCACTAGTATAATCCCCTCCCTAACCTAAACTAAATTCTAAAGTTAGCGGATAAATTATATGAACCAAATGTTATACTCCTCCAATAACCATACTATGTTCCAGAGTCGGCATCAAGCACATGGGTAGGGAAAGATATCCCCAAGGTAAGTAACTAAGATACAAGACAGCCGATTAGGCTACGGGACGAAAGAATAAACATAATGGCGCACTAACTAGTACTTTCATCCATAATTTTGCACTTTACCATACATATACCACACTAATACCCAGTCTAAATAAAGTATACCATAGCCTACCAGGATTCCAACAACCTTGATAAGGGTGCAAGAATACCCCAAGAATCACATATGAAGCTCAAAATAGGACAAAGCTAGAAAAAGCATGACCCACGTGTCAATATAATAGAAGAAAGACTCATATTTATATATAAATAGCAGGGTTTAAATAAGATATAAAAAATAGGTCTGGAAACCCTCGTAGCTCATAAAAAAGAAATATTTATACCAACGTGTAGAGCACAACTCATACACCATATGGTACAAAGTTGGGCTCAAACTGACACTAAAAGATGAAGAAACAAGCCCAAAAAGTTTATATAATATAGTAAACTTTTTTAACTAAAGAAGAATAAAGGAATTACCCCATAGAATATGATCGTAGAACCTCTAGGATATGATTCCAAGGATTAAAAACACTCAAAAACCTCTCAACCACACTAAATTTAGTTTTAGGGGTTGAAGAATTAAGAAGGAAATGCAAAATTTTTTATCAAAACATGAAGAACAACAAATATATAGAGCCTCTAGATGGTGTCGCGTGATTGCGACCACAAGCCCCACAATTGCGATAGGTTATGTGGCTGGCCTGCATGATTGCATCCCTCAGCCCCTGCGATTACGATAATTCACATCCAATCCAGCCTCAATTTTTAAAAATTAATGCTTGGGATTGAAATAGAATCTGATTTTGACATTCCATATATGAAATATTTATGTAATCGGTATTGCAGACTCAAAAGAATAAATGAAAATGCAATTCAGGATTGTATAAGATGAGTAAGGCCCGATGTTGAAATAATAAAATTTAAACTGTAGAACTGTCAACAACCCAACCTACTGATCCTAACAAGTCACAAATGACTTGGGGTAGTTATAAGAATGCTTTAAACATTGAGAAATTGCAAAAATAACAGAAATGGCCCCGATGGCCATTACATCAAGCGTCGACCAAAAAATTCAACGTTATCCCATCAAATGAGTTACAACAACATAAAATTCTAGAATTGAAAATGATGGTCCTCCTAAACATATTTCCATATTTTAAACCTAATTCAACTGATGGAATTCCATTTTATGTATCAAAACCCAAAATGAGGTCTTAAAACAGTTGTATCTCAATATAAAGGCCTCCAAATACTAAGGAATTACTAAAATTCAGAACCTTCTAGCTCTAGTTTCAAAGACAACCTTGTAAACTAATCTAATATGACTCAAAAATACTTTTGAGAAGGATAAAATGCTAATTTAAAAAAATGTCAATAGTAACTTTTAGGGTCATCACGCTATCTATATTATTTTTTTATTGATCTAGGATTTAGATAATATGATGGTTAGCCATGGTTGGTTCTGTGATGTTTCTACTTTGGTTAACAAATAAACCTATTTATTTACCAAAAATAATTATGTTTATACATCAATTTATGAATGTTATTCAAGTTTTTGTGCATTGAACTTCATATTTGGTTTTACCATGTTCCCAATTGTAAAGTTCATGACCTAATTAGTTTTAAAGTATTTAAAGTACGTGACCGTGATATTAATGTTTTTAGGATATTTATAGTATCTTTTAGAATTGTTTGATCTTTTTATTATAGTTCTAGAAAAATATTAGTTTTCAAGCTTAAATGAAGAACCACTCTATATTTCAGGATTAAAATATCAAAGTCTAAGATTATTTTTGTATGGCTAGTATAAACTAAGATATAAGTATAATTTTACATATTCGGTTTAGTTATCACGTCTAGGATAATCTCTACATATTTCATACTAGCATGACTATTTTAGTATCTTTTATGAATTGGTATATTTGTTTTAAAAGTACTATCTAGCAAGAAATTATATTGAGTCACTCATCTTTAGGAAAAGCAATAATTTATAAAACGAAACTATATTTTTACCATAGGTTCTAACATTTGAGGTTTATTCACATTTCCAATGAATTCATATTTGAAAAAAATTCTGACCCTTGGTATGAATGGTTTGTGGTTTTTTTATAGTCTGAAATCATTGAGGTTCACTATAGTAGATCCACATCTATCTAGTACCGTACCTTGGAATTTACTAGACACTCTCTTTTTAGTGTAGGGGTAGTACACTAAACACTATGATGCTCACATAGTTTACTTTGATTAGAAGAATCTCCTACCTATGTTCAACTTTTTTTAGATTATAGTTACATTTTACAATTTATAGTTCAGTTTACAGTTCATGACCATATATATAATGCCTGCTTACTATTTTTTCAATTATATAACTTAGATCAGTATTATATATGTTCTCAGGTTTATACATTTAAAATATGATATATTTGATTCATTGCTTATCATTTTATGATTTTAGTTGTGTCTATAAGTCTACTTCGGTTATTTCAGTTGAGTCATCTTAAACTGAACATGATTTATATATGAACTTGTAAATTGTTTTTCAAAACTCCCAGTTTTCTTATATTATTTTTTTTTATTCATGTAGGTAGTCTTGATCATCTTAGTTTCCTACCTTTCACTTACAGCATTTATAATTTATCTATCTTTCATTTCATGCATGTTCGAGTTCATAGCTCAATAAAAGAGAGGGGCTTCAAAACAACCCAAGAAAATTTAACCATAATGGGGTTAAAGATATGATTTTTATGGATTAAACGTTGGGATTTCGATGTATTAATGATACTAGAAGAAAAATATACTTATGAAATAAAGGATGATGCAATAATATATAGATTATGGCATGGTTTTATTAAATTCATCAATTGAAGATCATTAATGGAGGAACCCAATAAATTTATGAATTAAAGCAAAAAAGAACTTATCAAAGATAGGGATGATGCAAGGAACCTTTTGGGAACTTTATCTTTAAGATTGAAAGGGTTTTCCTCTAGTATATGCCTTATAAATTAGGATAAAAGATAAGGATTTGGTTTTCTAAACGGAATAGCTGAAGGGGTTGCAGCTATTTATTGCTACTAGTAATGCCGCAAGGGTGCCTCCATGGGTGGCTGGGGCGACCTCACTGGGGCGGGAAAATGTGTGCAGGGGTGAAGACCGGTGATGCATCTAAACAACATGGAAACTAAATTTTAGATCTAATGGAATATTTGAAACATCCATCTGAGGTCATTTAAGAATAATTATCCCTTAAACCAAAAATAGCCGAAAATGCACTATTCCGTCAAGGTACTCAAAATCACCTCGGACATACCAATAAAAACACCAACACTCTTACTATACTAAATTCACCATTTTGGAGATGATGGAAGCATTAGACTTCCATTCCAACACTTCAAACATCAAAACACCAACCAAGCTCCACTTTAGGCCTTAATTTTAACAAAAAAACACATCTTGGCATAAATTGAAAAAGAAAACTCCAAAACACAAACTTAAGGTCAATCTTGACTTTGTTTGGCATTCCAGAGCTAATTGAACTGTTAAAATTTAATTCCAAGCTCGTCTTGAAGGAAAGTTGACTTTGGTCTATGAGTACTTAGTTTTAGGCTCTAAAATAGTCTATTTGATATAGTTTTCAACTGAGCCGCCAGGGATCCGAACTACTGGTCCCAGAAAGTCATAAATTAATTGGGGAAACTACTAAAGTACTCTATAATAAAAAAATATCATGTATTTATCATAAATGACCATGGGGGTCATTACAACATCCACTACTAAATGGACTTTCGTCCCCAAAAGTCAGGTGAAAGCATGAAATAAATGCGAAGAGAAAGTACTTGATGCCTCAAATAGCTGTGGATACTTCTTCCACATCTAACTCTCAATCTCCAAAATATCTTCCTCGACCGAACTATGTCTCTACTGCACCCTAACCATGGGAATCTCCCTTGTAACACCCCGTATTTGGCATATACTAGTATACATATATGATATCATATGTTTCCTTATGGTATGGATAAGGTACTTAATTTCCTATGTAATAAATGTTGGTAAAGTGGGTTGAGGAGACTGTCTGTATACTTAGTTCAACATGATCAAGGTAACCTCAATTTAAAAGTATTAAAACTCAAGATTGGGGGTGGTATTTGAGTCTAACGTTTAGGGTGATCAAGTGTATATACGTTTTACGTTAAATTAAGGAAAGAATATTCTAAAAACTAAATGAAAATTTAAGGTGCTTTCTTTGCTTAATCGAGCAAGCAGGTGAGTCGCCTACTTGCTTAACTGAAATAGGCTAAGAGGATGTGTAATGGACCAGATTTAAGCCCATATTATTAAGCTTACTTCTGGCCCAAACTAAGTGACATAAAAGAGGAAGAGGAATGGC
>JBDJHY010195109.1:0-11746 GCA_039654485.1 Withania somnifera | reverse complement strand
AGTTGGGGATAGTGGGTGATATTTGAGTTTCTGGCAGTCGAGGTCTTGTGGATATGTTCCCTAACCTTAGTAAGCCTTTTTATTTGCTGAGAAGGTCTGTGTGTTTGGTTTTACCCCTCCTAGGAGTTAGATGACTTTCTTTCCACTTTTCTTCAAACTTTCGAGGATGAATATCTTTTTAGTAGTAGATGTTGTAATGACCCTTCTGGTCATATCTGCCTTTTTGAATCTTCTAGCATCTAATAGCTTTTCTGCAGTGGTCCTAAGTCAGTTATGACTTATCAAGACCAGTTTTTTGGTTCCCGGGTTGTTTGTTTGGTTGTTATATTTGTTTCTCTACTTTAAAGCCTTAACTTTTGATATCGTAGAATTCAGTTAACATCCATAATTTTGACAGTTTCATAATTCATAGAATGTGGATTTTGGTCAAAATGAATTCTTGGTTCGTGTCTAGAAGCCTTCTTTGTGAGTTTATCTTGTTTTCATATTTTATGAGCTTTCTAGTTCTTATATGGAGCTTGAGTAGTCATTGTGTTATCAGAGCTTCGTATTGGAAATCCGACTACGCTAGTAGCTTGAGAATGGCAAGATTAGGTCAAATGAAGTGTTCATTCGGGCCATATATCAGCAGAGCTCATTTTGGGTACTCGTTCGAAATTTATGTAATTTGCAATGCCAACCAATTTTCCTCTTCGTGATCACGACCTCTCATCCTTGATATGATGTCTTTGTTCTAGCACCCTTTGCGAACATAGTGATAGCGTCACAATCGCAAAGAACTGTTCACCAGCACTATAAAAACCTAAAGCCAATTTTCTTACTCGTTTTCTCCTTCTTCTTCACATCAAACCCCAATTAATGATCCTTTAATCCCGCTAAAACACAACATTCTTTTTGGTCAACCGAGTCAATGGAGCGGATTTAGAAAAAAAAAAAACTTCAGCAAATCTATGATAATAACCTTCCAAGTCAATAAAATTATGAACCTCTGTAGGGGAAGTAGACCTATTCCAACCAAAAACTGCCTTAATATTGACGTAATCGACCATTAAACCTTCCGTGGGCACCACATATCCCAAGAAAGTCATTGAGCTCAGCCAAAACTCATGCTTAGAAAACTTTTCATACAATCACTCCTCTCTCAATTGTTGGAGTGCAATCCTTATGTTCTGAACATGGTCTTCCTTAATCCCAAACTAAACCTAGATTTCCTCAATAAAGACAATAACAAAAGAACTTAAATAAGGCTGAAACACCTTGTTTATCAACTCCATGAATAGCGCAGAGTCATTAGTCATCCTTCAAAACTCATAGTGACCATAGTGGTCCTAAAAGTTGTCTTAGGGACATCTAAATCCCTAATAATCAACTGATGGTAACTCGATCTCAAATTTATCTTAAGACAATTGAGGCACCATATAACTAATCTAATATATCACTGTTCTTGGGAAGAGGATACTTATTCTTAATATTACTCGATTCAAATGTCTATAGTCAATGTAAATCATCATCAATCTATCCTTTTTCTTTACAAATAGAATAGGAGCACCCTACAGTGATACACTCGATCTAATGAATCCCTTATTCAGTAAATCCTGGAGCTACTTCTTCAATTCATTAAACTTAGTTGGAGACATATGATACGGAGGAATAGAAATGTGCTTAGTGCCTGGCTCTAAATCAATGTCTTAATTAGGGGGAACACCTACGAGAACTTTAGGAATGACATTGGGAAACTCATAAACAACAGGTATAGAATCTAATAGAGGGGTATTAGCGTTGGCATCTATAATGGACAAATAATAGAGATAACCCCTATCAATTAACCTTTGATCACAAAGTAAAGATATCAATCTACTAGGTTAATACCCACTAGAACCCTTCCACTCAATCTTTGGAACATTGAGAACATCGAGAATGTCTAGAGTAACTATCTTGGAATTACCATCCAAGTCATGGTGAAAAGTAATACAATCCATACTTAGAATAACATTCAAAACTACAATATCAAGAATGATCAAGTGTAACTAAGAATCGTAGCCCACCATAGAAACAGTATAGGATCAGTACACTTGATCCTCCACTAAAAAATCTCCTACGGGGGTAGAAACATGTAAAGGAACTAGTAAAGGAACACTCATCATATCAAATCCATTATAACATACACATAGGAATATGTATATCTAGGATAAAATAATAGTGACATAGGTCAACACTGATGTAACGGCATTCGATGTCACATACTTCACTTAAAACTATGAATAATTGTATACTCTTAAGAAACTTTTGGTAGATCTGATATGATGTGTTTTCTATGTTTTGTGCAGGCTTGAGATTAATTTTTAAACTTGGATTGATGTATAGAAAAAGATGGATTTTTTATTAAAACAATGGATGCACCACCCAAAACCCCTTTGCCTTAGGACAAGTCCACTTTTTTGGTGCTCCAGCCATCATCCAATTATACACAACCCATTCATCCTTGTACGGTTCTCCTAAATAAATCATCTAATAAGATCTTTATTGTCTTGAAGAAGACTAAAGAGGAGAAGTTGTAGATGAGTCTTCTCTTCTTCATGTAAATGACTCATCCAAACATCTATCACCCAGAAGTATCTGTACTATTTTGAGTTAACTTAGAAGGATGAAGTGATGAAGACGGTTTGCCCATGTTGAGATGGCTCGTCCAAAGTGCTGCCCAGACTTGGGTACAAATTTCTCTTCGGTTTCAAAATTTAATATACAAACTTGTGTTATAAATACTCATTTTTAGGTTCATTTGTGAGTATGTCATTTTAGAGAAAAGACTTATGTCATTTCTTTTTTAGTTTTTCATCTACTTTCTTTCTGCCACAAAAAGTACTCTTGTAGAGATTTTGTTATTTTTAAATTTGAAATTGAATCATAACTTTGGAATAAATATTGATTTGGGTATGATATCTATTGAAACTCCTTATTGTTATTGTATGTTTTTCATCAAGCTTATCTAAATTCTCTACTCTAGGGTTTTGGAATCTATGGGGTAAAATAATTCTAGGGTTGTGAATAAGATATGAGTCTTGCATACAATATATTTATAGCTACTTAATCTCTATATTTTGATTGATTTATGGTGGTTTCCAACACTAAAATATGATTTAGGTTTAATTATTATGAATTATATAATTAAACCTAAGAGTTCAGATTATGATAAGAAATTTGAGGTGCTAACCCTCTTCTATGATTATTATTGTCACTAGGGTAATAATCTTGAAGTTATTGGTGGATTAATAAGGTAATCATTTATAATTTGAAAAGGTATAAATAATATATGTCTAGAAACGGTTAAGAAAAACATAGAAAACTATATTACAAATTATAACTAGTAAATTTACAGAGGAAGATCATTGATGCTCATAACCTGGAGAAATGTTAGTACCATGGTCAACACAATCCTAGTTCTTTGAATTCTCTACTAAAATCTATATCTTGATATCTGAGACATTGTTACAATTATTACAATTGAATTGTTAAAAATCTCCCATTTTACATTTATATTCCTATAAAAAAAATTGACTACTTGTTAAATATCCTCATTTGACTTAACTTGAAACCATATTCCCTGTGTAATTCGACAAATGACCTTTACGATGTAACTTAAATGTATCAAATTTTGACATCACTGTTGGGGAATATAATTGTCAGTTAGGTCAAGTGTGAATATCTTACAATTAGTATTATCTCTAACTTTTACTTTTATTTATTGTTAAGTGTTATTTCAGACTGACTGATAGTTTATGCTAAATACCCAAAGTTCAGATGTGTCATTATTATTTTTTGATCCTGAGCTAAACAGCACGTTGAGATGGATAAAAATACATGGTGATGTGCTGGTTTATGAACCTGTTCAATTGAATTGGAAGGATCCACCTAGAGTCAATAATCTATCCGCAAAAATTCATCCTTAGCAAATGAATAGAAATGATCCAGCTATGAGGAATAATCAAGTGTTTGAAGAAGAAGATGATGCCGACCTAGATGGTGCTCGTGCACCAAGAGCTATTGTTTACCTTCTTTACCAGGCAGAATATTTAAGATTACCAACACCAAGATTCAGCTATTAACTATGAAAGGGTTGGTCAGAGGAGTTGTAGGTGAAGATCTAAACCTTCATTTGAAGAACTTCACTCCCATATTTAAATCACACAAGTTACTAGGAATGAATCAGAAAGATATAATACTGAGGTTGTTTCCTTTATCATTATGCAGGGAAGCTACTATATGGTTGAATGATTAGCCACCAGATAGTATAACAAATTGGGTTGAGTTAAAAGAGGATTTCCTAGAAAGGTTCTTTCCTTCATCTAACATGTAAGTACTCTTGGATGACATCAATAATTTTAGATAAAAAAATGATGAAGACTTACTTAAGGCTTGGTTGAGATCCAATGAGAAGATTAAGCAGTGCCAAATCATGCATTAGGAGACAATTTTTTGAAATAGACATTCTATAGAGCTTTGAATGCAACTTCAAAGTTAGCAGTTGATGGTATAAATGGTGGATCGTATATGTCAAGAACATAAGACCAAGTGTCCTATGAACTTGACAAAGTGATCAAGAATAATCGATGTTGGGATATAAGAGAACCTTGATTAGTAGAGAAAGGTTTGTATTTATATCGCTGGAACAACGCTGACGAGAAAAGGAAAGAGATCAAGACTTGACCCACCTTAAGATTCAAATTGATTTGATGTCAAAGAAACTTTTAGGTAGAGGTTTTGAGAAGGTGAAAGTGGTGGCTAAACATTGTAAAGGTATGTATGGGGGTGGATATTGAGTCTGAATCTGAAGAACAATCTAAGTACTGAAGAATTAGGGTTTACATCTGGGAACCCAAGGTCAAAACTACAACAAAGATTTCTATCATAATAAAAGAGAGTACCGAGATCGAAAGCAAGGTAATTGGGGAATAATAATGTTCATAACAATTATCGTAGTGGACTATACGTGCCTCCAAAAAGCTGTGATTATGATTCGAGTACTTCAAGGATGGAATAAATGTTAGCAAGAATTCTTGAGAGAGTGGAATCATCAAACGCAAGTCTGAAAATAATGAACAATAAAATCTCTAACATTGATCAATTGGCTTATTCACATGCTACATCGATCAAGAAATTGGTATTTCAATTTGGACAAATATTGGCTACTTTATATCAGAGAAAGGATGGAATTTTACCTAGTGACACTATGAAAAGTCCAAGAAATAATGGCCAATGCATGGCTATTACCACAAAAAGTGGAAAAGTGTTACTGGAATCGAATAGGTTAGTGGATGAAAAAGAGGGAGCTGAGAGTCAACCTCCCAAATATTATTTGCATGTGAGAATGATGCTTTGAATGATGAGAAAGAAGAGTTAGTTGATGAATTGCATAAAAGGAGCATAGGTGGTAATGAAGTGAGCATAGATCAGCCAAAGGAAATGATCATAATGCCAATACCACCACCTTATTCCCTTATAGAATAAAGAAGAAAGTTGAGGATTGATCACAAATTCATCTCTAGGTTAAAACAATTGTTGGTGAACATTCCTTCGTGAAGTCTCTTGAACAAATGTCAAGATATTCTAAGTTCATAAAGGACTTGGTCATAAAGAAGAGATCAGTGAGATTCGAACCTACAGACAACATTCACCATTATATTGTAATCTCTTCAATATATTTGGTGCAGAAAAGAGAAGTTCTAGGGGTATTCACCAACCCTTGCACTATTGGAGATTTTAACTTTGATAAAGCTCTTTATGATCTTGCCGAAAATGTAAACTTGATGCTACTAGCAATCTACAAGTAGTTGGGTTTGGGAGCCCCTACACCGAATATAATATGACTATTATTGGCAAATAAATCACTCAAGAGGCCAGAGGGTATTCTAAGTTATGTACTTATGAAAGTTGTTTATTTTATATTTCCTATAGATCTGTCATATTATATTATGAATTCGACTTTAAAGTGTCGATCATTTTGGGCAAGCCCTTCTTGGGAAATGGGAGAGCACTAGTAGGCGTGGAGAGGGGTGACATGAAGTTTAGGATTTACAATGAAGAGGTTGTTTTTAGTGTATACAAATTAGTAAAGAAACCTAAATATATGACTGTGGTATCTGTGATAGATGTTGAATTTTATGTCGTGATAGAGGTGATAATTTAAGAGAGGTTAACAATTGAAACTTTAGTTGCAATAGTCCTAAACTTTGATAGTGAAGGGATTGATGATTATGTAGAGACTATCAATGCATTAAATGCACAAAAGCTAGATTTGGATCTAATGTACTGCACTAGCAAAGTCGTCGGTAGAAGAACCCCCGGTTTTAGAGCTTAAGGAACTTCTAAGAAATCTCAAATATGCATCCCTAGGAGCATAAAATATTTATGCCTATCATCATCAATGCGCATCTTATAAACTGGAAACTTGAAAAGTTAATATTGGTGTTAAGAAAGTTCAAAAGAGCTACTGGATGGACTATCACTGACATTATAGGTATCCCGCCTAGGATATGCACACATCATATTAAGCTTGACAAAGATTGTGTTCCCAACAGAAAATATCAAAGAAGATTGAATCAACCAATGCCAGAAGTTATCAAGAAGGAGTAATTAAATGGTTAGACATAGGTGTTGTCAATCCAATTTCAATTAGCAAGTAGGTGAGTCCGGTGCAATGTGTACTGAAGAAATATTGCATGACGTTCGTACTAAATGCATACTAAAGAAATGTGTCATGACTTTTGTACCAAATGAGAAGAATGAATAGATCCCACTTAAGCTAGTCATGAGTTGGAGAATTTGTCTGGATTATAGGAAATTGAACACCTACCATCAATTTTTTATACTGTTTATAGACTAAATGCTCAATAGACTTGTAGGTAGAGGTTGGTGCTATTCATGTATGGTTATTTTAGGTATAACCAAATCTCTATAGCTCCTGCAAACCAAGAGAAGATAATATTTACTTGCTATTATGGTACTTTTTCTTTCAAGAGCATGCCATTTGGGTAATGGAATGCACCTTTTATATTCCAAAGATCCATGATGTCGATTTTCTTAGATATGGTTGAATATTATCTTAAAGTTTTCATGAATGATTTTTTTGTTGTTAGGATACATTTGAAGACTGCTTGAGAATTTTGAGTAAGGCTTTGCAGAGTCATATAGATGATAATCTTATGATTTACTAGGAAAATTCCAATTCATGGTGAAGGAGGGCATTGTTCTTCACCACAAAATCTCTAAAAAAGGTATTGAAGTTGATTAAGAAAAGATGGAGGTGATTGGTATGTTTTCACCTTTGATTTCTTTGAAAATATGAGAAGCTTCCTAGGACATGTTGGGTTCTATAGGACATTCAAGACTTCTTAAAATTTAAAAATCCTCGATGTAAACTTCTTGAGAAATATGTGAGGGCTCTTTGGATGAGGCATGTATGAATACTTTTGAAAGCCTTAAGTAGAAATTTATCACCGCTTGTGTTACATTACTCTAGACTAGTGAAAAGGCATTTAACTTAATTTGTGATGATAGTGAAGATTCCCTTGGGAATTTTCTTGGTCAGAAATGAAAAAAAGATATTCCACCCCATATATTATGCAAGCAAGGCATTAGATGGGGTGCATAAGAACTATATCGTTACTAAGCAAGCGTTGTTTGTTGTAGTTTATGCATTTGAGAAATTTGGATCATACCCCCCATGGAACCAAGTTATAGATCACACTGATCATGTAGCCTGAGATACCTTATGGCTAAAAAGCATACAAAACCATGGTTGATCTAATGTGTATTGTTGCTTTAATAATTCAATTTCAAAGTAAAAGACCGCAAAGGTTGTTAATCCTAGGTGGGTAATCTTTATCCAGGTTAAAGGTAGATCGAAGAGAAAATTTTGAGGTAGAGATAGATGATTCTTTCCTTAACATTTATATGATAGTTGTTTCCACTTGCATGTCCCCATTGTATGTTGATTATGCAAACTTTGTGGTTAGTGAATTTATACCCAAAGGTATGAACTCACATCAAAGAAATAAGTTATCCATGATGTGAGAAAATACTTTTGGAATGAAAATTTCCTCTTTAGACAATGTGACAATAATATGATAAGATGATGTGCACTGGAAGATGAGACAACAAGCATTCTTGAGGTTTACCATTTATCCCTAATTGGAGGGTGCCATGGTGGCACCCGTACTATTCAGAAAGTGCTACAACATGGTTACTATTGGCCAACCCTTTACCATGATGCTTATGAGTTTGATATGTCTTGTGAAAAATGCTAGATACAAGGAGTAATCTCAAGAAATCATGAACTTTCGATTACTTTATTAATGGAAGTAAAGCTCTTTGGTGTGTGGGGAGTTAATTTCATGAGCCCTTTTGTGAGTTTGTATTGGAAGAAATACATCTTGGTAGATTTTGAATATGTGACAAAATGGATTAAATCTATAGTATTTCTTGACAATGAGGGGAAAATTGTAGACGCATTCCTCAAGAATAATATATTCTCAAGGTTTGGTACCCCCAGGACCATCATTGGAGATGGGTATTGCCACTTTTGCAACAAAGTTTTGCTCTCAAAATCTTGGGTGAAGCATAATAAGGTAGAAACTTTGTATCACCCATAGATGAGTGGACAAGTGGAAGTTTCAAATAGAGAAATTAAGTTTATTCTTTTTAAGACGTTGAATGCAAATTAGTTTCACTGGTCATAAAAGCCAGATGATGCTTGGTGGGCATACAGAACGAATTTTAAGACAACGATTAGGATGTCGCCCATTCAGTTGGTTCATGAAAATTCTTTTCATTTTCTAGTTGAATTAGATCAAAAGGAAATATGAGCTCTTAAGAAGATAAACTTGAGCTAGAACAAAGCTAAAAATTTGTACCTTGATTAGTTAAATGATATAGATGAGTTTAGGATGAATGCCTATGTAAGGGAATCAATATACAAGGAAAATATGAAGAAATACCACGACTAAAGAATCAAGAAAAGGGTGTTCATCCCAGGGGATATAGTTTTATTGTTTAACTCAAGGATACGATTGTTTCTAGGAAAGATAAAGTAAAATGCTTAGTCCCATTCATAGTAACTAAGGTGTTTTCATCCAGAGTGGTGGAATTGGAAAATAAGAAGAAATTAAGATTGAAGGTGAACAGAAAAATACTTAAGAGGTACTTCGGATCTATTGAAGAGGTATGATCCATAAAAACTATCTGTCTTGATGAAGACTGAGTAGTCAATATGATGCATTGTGCCGCGAAGTTAAATCAAGTGCTATTAGGAGTCAATCCAAAATGATGTGATGTATTACATTTTGTTGTTGGCTTTATTTGATTTTGTAATAATGGTTTGATGTGCTTGGAAGTGTGTAGGAACCAACGGTTGAAACAGTTAACAATGTTGGGGATGAACCATCCAACATTGGACAAACTACCCAAAATCCACTGTCCTAAAGGAAGTACATTGGTAAAGCTCGAAATGGAAAGAGCTGGTAGGGTGTATGATCTATCTAAGAATGGATGAACCACCCAAATACTCTTCATCTTAAGGAAATTACACTGGATGAAACACTATTGGACGGAAAGAGCCGAAAGAACCGTCCAAGTTCAAATGGAACTTCCAAATACTTCCATACGTAAGAGTTCACAATGGTCACATGGAGCATTAGGGTTGAAGTCTTAGAAAAGTTTTCCAGTCTTGGATAAGCCATCCAATGTTTCATCCCCAAGTAAGTGCACTTTCTTAAATATATAGGCCATTGTCTAAACCAATTCCCCAAATTCGACCCAATCCAAACAAATCAAATACCTCTAAATAAACCAAAATGATTTTTTTTATTTTTCTTATATTTTTTGTTTCCTTTCCTCCCATTCGAAACCTAATTGTTCAACTGCCTTCTCATAAATTTACTAAGCCCCTCGACCTTTTCATCTTTCACTGCCATGGTAAAGCTCCCCATTCTATTCTGATTCGTGAATCCCAAGTAACCCAATATTTCATTATGTGTTTGAGTATGGAAATTGTTCATGTGTTTGGTTTTCGAAAAAGAAACTCCACTTTTTCTTAATTAGTATGGTACTAAAACCTCCCAAAATTCCTACAAAGAGATGTAGTGGACGAAGAAATGAGAGTACAAGGGGTCTACAAGAAGAGGATGAAAGTCTGGAACAAATAGTGACAATGCTTCATTCCAGGCAAGAAAGACACCTGGAAAGCCTACCTGACCTGAGGAAAAAGTCATATCCACTTCTAAAGAGGAATTTGATGAAGGGTTGGGTGACGAGTTAGATAGAGAAGAATGTGGAGATGAAAGCAGTATAGAGAGCCCAAATCAAACACCTCTACAAGCTCTTGAACGAAATCTCCAAGTAGATGGTGTATAAATTTATCAAAAGCAAAGACCTGGAGTTCCGTGATGACTCCCATCGAGAAGTGGAAGGGTCCAAAAAGATATATGTTGAGGGACTCACCACAAAATCTATGGGAAAATTCAAGAGGAATATTGCCGAGGAACTCTAGATTGTCACTATGTATCTACCGAATTACCCAGAGATTGAAAGAGTATTCAGTGCATATAAGTTAAGTTGGATGAATAGATCAACAGGAAATTTTTATCCTACCATAGTACACGGCCTCCCTTCATATTATCACATGCACAAACTAAAAATCTTCTAACATGACTATTCTGAACACAGTTACAATATGGAGAATTACAGTTGACATCTCTAAGGCTGCAATAAACCAAATGGTTTAAATAAGTTCTCATTACCAAGCCAACCATACTATGTTTACAAGTATGCTAACCACAAGACATGAAATAATGGTTTAAACAAGTTCTCACTGATTCAAAGCCTACTTGGTTGAGAAACCAATGCTTGCCAATTCAAACAGGGACACATAATTTTACCACTAAGTTTTGATGGGCAATTGCTAGAATGTGTATTTGCCCACCTGGTAGAAAAGTTGATGAATGAAGATGTTGTTTTAGTAGAAATCTTGATGGCAGAGTACAAGTTGAATTTGGCCTGAATAATTTCCAAGGATATGATAATGAATGCTATGAGAGAAGGCATAACATTTCCCTACCCCTTCTTGGTAACTGTATTGTGTGAGAAAGCAAAGGTGCCCACTTGCCAGGTATTGATGTGACAATCGATGCCTTAAAGACTTATGATATGAAAAGGTCTAAAGGTTTCACCAAAGATGATATTAAGAAGAAAAAAATAAGAAACATCGACATCATATACAGGATTAAGAAATTAGGGTAGAGAAGACACGATCCATACAATTATTATCTTATCAGCTCCTATTGCATATACTGAGTTAATGGTACCTACCCTGCCACTTAGTCAGGTAGCAGATCATCCTCCAGCTTCACCTTATGATTTAACTGATCACAAGTTTACAAAATTAGTAAAGACAGTGATTAGAAATGAGTGTCAGCTTGAGGTGATGCCAGTGAAAATGGAACAGCTAATGGACAGAAAACCAAAAGCTATTTTGGAGCCATTCCACATAATGTAGGAAAGGATAGATAACATGGAGGAGCGGATGAATTAGAGGATTAAAATGATAAATGGAAAGGACTTGTCAATGTCTTAGTTAGAACTCATAAAGTTTTGAGCGGCTATGAACTTATTACAACAAGGTCTACTTTTAGTAGTTCCACCTTAATCTGAGCCGATAGAATCTAATGATGATGATAGAATATAGGATTGGCAC
>JBDJHY010195098.1:0-15353 GCA_039654485.1 Withania somnifera | reverse complement strand
CTTGGGGCATAAATTTGTTGAGGGATTTCATAGAGAAGGTTAAATTGATTCAAAATATGTTGTTGATGTCCCAGAGCATACAAAAATATTACGCGAAAAGGAGGGTTCATGATCTAGAGTTTATAGAGAGAGATCTAGATTATTAAAGGTGTCATCAATAAAAGGTATGATGAGATTTTGTAAGAAGGGAAAGCTAATCCCTAGGTTCATTGGCAGATTTAAGATTCTTTATCAAATAGGAGAGGTGGGTTATACCTCTTGGGTTATCATCTGTGCACCCAGATATTCACAAATTATCCAGTGGGATTAAGTGAATTTGGATCCATTCTTGACTTTTGAGGAGGAGCCGGTAGATTATTTAGATATCCAAGTTTGAAGTTAAGGACTAAGGAGAAACCTTCAGTGAAGGTTCAGTAGGGGTATCGTTTAGTTGAGGATGGTACTTGGGTGATCTAGTTGGACACGTGTAACAAATATCCCTAGCTTTTGACACTTCAAGTATTTACCTTTTTTCTTAGTTTGGAGGAAATAAATGGTTTTTAGTGGTAGATGATGTAATGACCTTTCAGGAAATTTTTACTTTTCTTGTGTAAATTATAATTTTACCCTTCCTTGTAATTGAATTATTCATATTAGGTCTATTGATATATCTAGGTCGGGAATAAGAAGGGTAGGTTGAATATCTTGAATGTTTTCTTTTGGAAGGATTTGAGATTGAAATGACTTATTTTAGTCAGTATTTGGAGTTTCGAGTGTCAAAATAGAAATCTGTTAGTTTCATCAGCTTTGAAATAGAGAATTTGGTCTAGAGACACGTTTAGTTTGAGTTTTAGAAGGATTTGAGGTTGTAATAATTTATTTTAGTCAATATTTGGAGTTTTGAGTCTCAAAATGAAAATTCGTTAGTTTCATCAGCTCTGGTATAGAAAATTTGGTCTAGAGACACCTTTAGTTTTAGTTTAGGATTTTCATTAGGAGTTCGTACATTTAGACGGGCTAATTTTGAAGCTACAGTTCAAAGTTTTACTTAGGTCAATATCTAGAGTTTGAGTACTTGGATTTGAAATCAAATAAGTCTATTGATTTTGGGAGATGACTTTGGGAATATGAGAAGGTTTGAGTTATTTAAGGGGGATTTTGGGGGCATTTTTGTCTTTTGGTAGGGAGTTCAATTTAGATTTTCCATTGGAAGATATTGGGTCAATAAAACCATGGATACATATTTTGATGGTTCTATTAAGTCCAGAATATCGAAGTTAATCTATTGGCGTATATGATATGTGTTCACCGAATTTCAAACGAATTTCAAGGTTCCATTTGGAAGTTTGTGTTTGTTTGAGTTGGCTATTGTTGTTGTCGTCTGGTGCCGCCATCTTCCTTATTCTCGATCATGAGGTGCCTACCATAATTGTGAAGAGTGATATGATTATGCTTCACAATTATAACAAGTGACCACGCAATTACAAAGAGCATTCGAGGGTCGAATAGAATTTACAAATTGTAACTGCGATCGGACCATCGCGATCACGATGTGTCCAGGTCGGTGGGGTGAGATCATGGTGGGTAGGCTGAGATTTTGATTAAGGAACTATAGTTGATTTAAAATATTTTTCCTTTTTCCATTAACCCAATAACTCAAAATCTAGAGCTTGTAAACTCATTTTTGGGAGATTCAAGAAGTGTATTTCAGGATCAAACAATTGAAGAAATTTATAAAGAAATATTTCATCTTTTGCATTAATTGTTTCATATTTAGATTTTTATTTTTTTTTCACACCAAGATGCTCACCCCCTAGGCATGACAGATATCCTTAGCCACTAAGTCTCCTTAGCATCCTCAGAAGGACCACTTGTCTCATACCTGGCTCTATTATTCAATCTCAACGAAAGCATTATCATACAACAAATATCAACTAAGTGGACCTTACATCTTAATCAGTAAATAAATAAATGAATAAGCATGAAAACTCAACATCCAAGTCTGACACAATCTATATCCGAAAGCCACTAACAAATTAAGTACAGAAAATAAGCTAGGACAATTCCCCTAGCTATCCAAAAACTGGATAATAGTAATATCTCAAAATATAAGTTCAAATCTAAAGAAATAATATTGAAAACTCCATCTTGTTCCTGGACCAAGTGGGAACTCACCATTCTATTTCAATTCCTTTAGGAATGAGGGCCCAAGTCAATCACGGATCTCTATGCTTGAACCAATGTGACCAAAATATATGTACCCAAGAGAATATGTGATCAATATAGTTGAATCTACTGATCATTTAAGAGGTTTAGTGCAACAAGCTATAATAATAAAAAAGAATCAAGCTATGCAATGCATGAACAAATAGAACATACCTCAATTCCCACCTCTTGACCCAAATAAGAAAGATATATACAATAGGACGACGTAGTTATTTTACCCTAACTCTATCTTTTATGACTCTGCTAATCGGGCTGACAAGAAGCTAGCCAAATTAACAGACCATATAACTGACTTGGGAGTTTCTATAATTGACATTCCCCAAGTGCAATTCTAGAGGTCCAATATATATTCCTATACTGGGTGGGGTCCCAAACCTGCAAAATTAAGGGCCATGCAACTCCAAGTGGATCCACTATACCTGAGCTATAAACCTTATTATAGGCCATGATCTTACTAGTGTTTGGCTGCACAAGGTATGGGATAAGAAATAAGACACCCAGATCTTCTCGATGCTAATATTAATCCTAAAACTGACCATGAATTGAACATAATCTGACTCATTTGTCTGTCTTGACCACATCGCCATGAATTTATTTTGTCTATCTCTGTCATATTACTGTCACAATACAAGGTTTAACCTTCTTTTAGTTAATTGACTTATGATCTGTAATTAGAATCTAAAAGGCAAACCCTTAGGTTATAAATCACAAGATTGACCATGAGCAGGAACTTTTCTTACAACTGATCATACCACTCAAATAAAGGAACTTTCCAAAAACATGACTGACCAAGCATATAGACTCCACATAAGGTACTTAAACTCATAAACTAGACCAACTTCACTATTATGATAATCTATGAAACTGGAACATAAATGTACATATATAATTATGATCTTGATCAAGAGCATACAAAATACATGATTTAATTACTTGAATACAATTTATGGGATTCACCCTAAAATATATAAGTCATAACCATAAATTGAATAAACTAGATAGTTGGGCACAATGCTTTGAAGGAAACCTTGCTGAAATCTCACATATCTGAATTGGAAAAAAACCCATGGAGAACTATGAGGAGAAAAAGTTGTTCAAATATCCCTTGGTGAAAAACCCTAAGCTTGTTCTTTAGAGAAACTTGGGAGAATTTTTCTATGATATGATTTATGGATAATAAATCAGATAATTGGGTTTTGGGTACTTATCTTTACCTTAAAACAAAGTTAAATGACATAGGATCATGGGTTTAATGAATTGTAAAAGTCTAAAAAGTCCTTGAAAAACTGGATTAGAATAAGAGCTACTAGGTTTTTATGGTTCACCATACAAGTCCTAAACCGGTTCCATGGTCCGTGAAGAAACCGTGGAACCATATTGCACTTAGACATCTGAAAACATTGGGGCAAGGAATTGTTAGGTCATATGACAGTCCTCAAAAGGGGTTTTATGGTTTGTCATCTTGAACTCTGGAAATGGGAAAATTCTCTAAGAAGTTCCTAATTCTTTGGATCACTCCACTAGAACCTTCCACGAGTCGTGGAAGCACTCTACAAATAGTAAAATGATCTATAGAAACTTGACAGAGACAAATTTTGATGAAATGTCATAGATATATTTAGTTTAGCCCACACACCCTTAGCACTAGTTTCAAGGTATTACAATATCTACCCCTTGTGATCATTCATCCTCGAATAAAGGCAACATATAGAATAGAAGGAACTCGAATGTTGAAATTGACTAACTGATTGAATAAGACATGAATATGATATCCAATGACTTATTTATTCAAAACAACTCTGAATATGGAACTAACTCAGCTGATCAACATGCATGCTACCACAACTGACTATAACTACTTAAACCTCAAGTAATGCAAAATTAATTATATAGAGACTCATGCAATGCTACATGCTCATGAAAGGACAAGGGGAAAAGAGGGATGGAGAAGTTATTACCTTAGACAAAAGGGGAACTAGAAGGAAACATGTGTGAATATTTACTCATCATGTTGGCCTCTAATTCCTATGTAGCCTCCTTAATGGTCTGGTTCCACCAAAGAACCTTAATTGAAGCAATCTCTTTTAATAGCAACTTTTGAAGCCTATCTAAGATTTGAATTGGAACCTCTTCATAGGTCAATTTGTTCTCAATACTAACACTATCAACTAACACAACTAAGGATGAATCACTTAGTCATTTTCTGAGCAAGGATATATGAAAAACATTATAAACCGCTACTAAATCTAATGGAAAGTCTAACTCATAGGATATATACCTACCTTCTCATGATCTGATAATGTATGATATACCTTGGAATCAACATTCCTTTAATACCAAAATCTCATTACACGCTTCATAGGTGATATGTTTAGGAACACCCAATCATCTACCTCAACACGAAGTTTGCCATAGCAGGTGTAAAAAGCTATCTTTGAAATGTCCCACTCTCTGACCCTAAGCTGATGGTAACAAGAATGAAGGTCAATTTTGAAAAAATGGTTAGCATCCTTTAGCTTCTCGAACAAGTCATCAATTCTAGGGATGGGGTATTTGTTTTTTTATTATGACTTTGTTCAGCTGACGGTAATCGATACACATGCGGAGAGAACCATCTTTCTTACTCATGAACAAGACAGGGGCACCCCAGGGAGAGATACTAGGGAAGATAAAGCCCTTGTTTAGAAGGTCTGTTAACTAATATTTTATCTCCTTATGCTTATTTGGTGACATTATATATGGCAGGATAGAAATAGTTTGAGCGCACGAAATGACATCTATGTTGAAGTCTATCTCCCTGTCATGAGGAACTCTGGGTAAATCATAGGAAAACAATCTACAAACTACCTGAAAATTAGAACTGAATGAATATCTGGGGCCCTCCAATTCAGTGTCCTGAACTCAGACTAGAGGGTATATACAAATCTTGGAAATTATCCCTCAAGCTTTAAGGTAGGAAATGAACCTACCTTAGGAATAGCTCTACTCCCCTCCACTCAGGGACATGGTTATCAATAAACTAAAAATGGAGAACTCAGTACTATAGTTAATGAAAGCATGGCATCAAATTAGCCAATCTATGTCTAGAAAAGCATCAAAGTCTATCATGTCTAACTCATGTGATGAGTTAGAACTACCATCCCCAAGAAAAATACTAGAAATAATGGTCTTCAAACAACTATGGAGTCTTCAATAGGATTTAAAGTAGAAAAGGACTCAGATAAAACCTCAGGATCAATACCAAACTATCTAGCAGAAAAAAAAGATACAAAAGATAGGCTGGCTCTAGGTTCTGACAATGCATAAACACTAACACCATACACATCCAATTTACCTGTAGCCATATATTTAAGTTGTTACTGATTCTGTCTTGAACCTAAAACATATAGTTGATTCTAGATCTGACCACCACCGGTACTAGTAAAGGCACCCTGTTGAGCTGGTACTACTACTGTATTATCTCCATCTCCCTACTAGGTTACGGGACACTTCCTAATCTGGTAACCTGAATTACGACACCTAAAACACCCCTTAGATGGGAAATCTCTTAAAGTATGACCTACCTAACCATATCTATTACACCCATTCTGCCTAAGCATGAGACGAGTCGGATGGTTCATGCAACACTTACTATACAAAGGATAAGTGTGCCCTCTTATTGCACTACCTTGAGAAGTTGTCTGATCGAGCGTTTCTGAGGATTTTTGAAATATTGAGTACGGGAACTAAAATAAGAAAGGTATGGTCCCCCAGAAGTCTGTTGCTACTGCCTCTGACCCCTACCTAACTTGGGTTGACCGAACTTAATTTGGCTAGTCTTGGACCTCTTATTTTAATTTCTCTCCCTCAATCTATCTTTATCCTTCTTAATCTTCTCAAGATGGACCATCAACTTGTCGATGTTCATATCACCAGTCAAAATAGTTTCCCTCCCTTCCTGGATAAAATATGGAGAGAGGTTTGACATGAACATATCCATTCGATTGAGCATGTCCGCAATAATCTCGGGGGAGCATACCTAGAGATCTTGGTATACTTTATCCCACACTAATACACTGTCATGGAGCCCTACTTTAGACTTCTAAAGTCCCTAACTCTCTCTTTCCTCCTCTCCCTGGGAAAGAACCAATTCATAAACTCCTTCTCAAACTCATCCTAAGAAGGCGGAAGCATTTTCAACTCTCTATTCTTCTTCCATAGATCATACACAAAACTAGCGATATCGTTCATCCTATAAGAACCTATGTCTACCCTATCAAACACCCTCATAATCAAAGATCCTCTTATCCTCATTTATAAAGTTCTTGGGGTCCTCATCAAATTTTGAATTAAAGAACTCTAAGGGAGTCAACCTCAAAAACTACATTACCCTCACAACTCCTGCATCAAGAGAAACTGGTTGAACTGTGGGAATTTGAGCTAGCTTCTAAGCCTGTTCCATCATAATCTGAGCTATCATGTGCATCATATTGTGTAACTCTATGGTGTTGCACCTGGATACTATTGTTTTGTAGACAATTGAGCCTGATTTTGCTGGTTCTAATTAGCCTTGAGTTGATTATCATGGAGGCCTAATCTAAAATGAGTAAAGAACGAGTCAGAATAGAAGTCAAGGGTTAAATCCAAAGCATAAGATAAAACCATGAACAAAGGGAAAATTTTCCTACACATCTTAGCCTCTAACTTTTAAGTATACTGGAGTTCATACCCATAACTAAGACTCTACCTAACGTTGGCTTTCAAACATATCCTTGAACTCGGTGAACTTCATGATATGATACCAAGATTTTCATGCCCCAAAGCTCACTCCCTGGTTATGACATGCATCCTTAGCCACTAAGTCTCATAGCAGCCTCAAAAAGACCACTTGGCTCATGCCTGTCTCTATTACTCAATCTAAGCGAAAGCATTATCATACAACAAATATAACTAACTAGACAATAAATTCAATCAATCAATAAATAGTTGAATAAGCATAAAAACTCAACATGCATGTCTGACACAACCTATGAATGAAAGATACTAACAAGTTAAGTACTAAATTAATCTAGGACAATACCCCTAGGTGGACAAAAATGGGATAATAGTAGTATCTCAAAATCTAAGTTCTAAATCAAAGGTAACAATAAGGAAAACACTAGTTTGATTCTGTACCAAGTAGGAACTCACCACTCTACTTTAATTCTTCAAGGAATGAGGGACCAAGTCAACCGTGAATGTCTAGAAGGTTTCCTAAAACTACATAAGTAAAATCCATGCATTGTATGAAAGTATACGATCATTACATTTGAATATAATGAGCATGTAAGACGGTTAGTACAATAGGCTATAATAATAAATAAGAATCTTCTTATGCAATGCATGAACATAAAACTCATACCTCAACTGGGACCTCCTGACCCAAATAAGCAAGATATATGCAATAGGATGATAATAAAGTAAAAGTATTCTTTTAGTTCTTTTACCCTTGTCTCTATATTTTCTGACTCTGTTGACTAGGCTGACAAATATTTGACCAAATAATTGACCTGAGAGGTTTTATAACTGACATTTTTCTTGAACAAGGCTAGAGGTACAATATATATCCCTATGTTCGGTGGGGTCCCAAATCTACCAAAGTAAGGGCCATGTCTAACTCCAAGTGGATCCACCAAGTCTGAACTGTAAACACCATTTTGGTCTATGATCTTACTTGTGTTTGGCTACACAAGGTATGGGATAAGTACTAAGTCACCTAAATCTTCTCGGTGTTAATACTACTCCTAAAACTGACGATGAGTTGAACATAAACTGACTATGTTTGACTATATTAACCATATAAGGGCTTACGAACTCATAATATGTATGTTTCTATCATATTAATGTCATATTACCAGGTTTAAACTTCTTTTAGTAAACTAATTCATGATTTATAATTAGACTCTAAAATCTAGACCCTTAGGATATAAATCATAAGATAGATCATGATCTGTAACTTTTCCCTATAATGTATGATACCATGAAAGATAAACTCAAATAAAGAAAACTTATCCAAAACATGACTAACCTACCATATAGACTCCACATAAGGGACTTGAACTTATAAAATAGAAAAACTTCATAATTATGATAACATTTGCAACTCTATCATAAACGTACACATATAATTATAATCATGACAAGGGTATACAAAATATATGATTTAACTACATGAATATAATTTATAGGATTCACCCTAAATTATCTAAGTGATGAGCATGAATTGAAAAATTGGATATTTGGGCAC
The DNA here is from genome assembly GCA_039654485.1 of Withania somnifera. Lineage (NCBI taxonomy): Eukaryota > Viridiplantae > Streptophyta > Magnoliopsida > Solanales > Solanaceae > Withania > Withania somnifera. The sequence goes on along the minus strand of JBDJHY010195098.1, from coordinate 6,883 downwards.
AAGGATTAGAAAGAAACTATGCTTTAATATTACATACCTGAATTAGAGAAAATCTACAGAGAAATCTAAGAAGGAAAGTCTGCTCAAAGATCACTTGGTGAAAAACCATAGGCTTGTTCTTAAGAGAAACTTGGGAGAATTTTTCTATGGATTTGATAGTCAATAATGAATAATATATTTGGGTTTAGGGTATTCATATTTATCCTAATGTAAATTTAAAACAACATATTGTCATGGTTTTAATGAATGGAAAGAGTCAAAAGTCCTTGAGAAACTGGATTAAAACAGAAGCTGTTATGTTTTCATAGTTCACCTTACGGGACATAAACCGATTCCATGGTCTGTGACGTGATCCGTGGAACCACTGTTGCAATTAGCCATCTGGAAAAATTGGGCAAGTATTTCATAGGTTATATTACGGTCTGTAAAGGAGTTTTATAGTCCACCATCTTGAATCGTGGAAATGGGAAAATTCACAGAGAAGTTTCTACGTCTTTGGATCACTCTACGAGAGCCTTCTATGAGTTGTGGAGCACTCTAAGAACTGTAAAAGGGTTCGAGGAAACCTGAATGAATCATATTTTTGAGAAATTTCATAGAAAAAACTCAATTTAGCCCGCACACCCTTAGCATAAGTTTCAAGGTGTTATAATATTTCAAATGCAAATTTGGGATTTTGGGGGAAGGTTTCAACTCGAATTTTGATGAAATTTTATATTTGAACTTCTAAATCTATGAATAAAATTATTTTGAAAGAAAATTCCATATTTGATTTGAAATTTTGACTTTTAATTTTTGGACCCGTTTTCAAACATGACGATATGAGTACCATTAGATCCTTGTTGATTTGTTGAATCTATTTTTGTTAGATAGGGAACGTTTAGCGGCCATTTAGAAAGGAAAGACTCATCGTTGACCCTTAGAGGCTTGTGATTAAGCCTTGAGATAGGATATGACTTAGCTTTTTCAGACGTTTTTAAGGTAGAAACTTATTGTATAAAACATGCTACAGATAATGAGAATAAAGGAATTTCATAATATTTTAGGGATTACATGTTGATGCTGGAGTAGGGGTATTATTTTAGTATTCTTACTCCTTTTCATATTTCCCATTTTTAGATTTTTTAACATTCATTATAATAAGAAATAATTTATCATTGCAGTAGTAGAGTATACACATAAGAGGCTTGATGATGGGACTTGGATCCTCAACTTGATATTTTTGGCTTATAGGCCTATTTTCAAAAGTGGTTCAGATTGAGGGATAGTGTTCATGCTTATATGCACATTGACTCTATTATTTTATTACTATTCTTAATATTATTGTCCATATTTAATATATTATGTACTTTCACTCATAACATATCGATGGACATTGAAAAATAGATTATAATCCAAATTAGAGTTTGGACATATGATATTAATATTGATATGATTTTAGTCCCAGTTAGAGTCCGTGTAGGTGATATGATTATGGAAGTCTCAGTTTAAGTTTGAGTAAGATATAGATCTATGTACTAGCTTGCCTCCATAGGCCTCACTCTAGAAGCTCACATGTTTATGGGGTCTATATCATGTAGGAAATGCATGTATCATTATACTACCCTGTATTTGTATTATCCATTACATACTCGTATTTTAGTATTTATACTTGTTCTAGAGTGACTCACTGTTATGTGATATTACTTATGCTATGCTTTGAACTATTATATATAATTACTAGGTAGTCATCTGTGTGCAGGTGGACATAGTTTGTTTTATTCAACTTAGTTCTCACTTAAGCTATGCCGTTCTATGATGAGCACAAGTGCATCATACTCACTTTTATTTCCTACATCATTTTAAGGCAGATCCAAGTACAAGTGGACTCCACATGCAGACAATTGTGCAATATCATCCAACTTCAAGACTATGGAGAACTTCTACATTCAAGGATAGCCATAGCCTCATCTACATTTACTTTTTGTACTTTTGGTTTTCCACAAATAGTACTTACTTTCTTTTGGTTGTAATATATATAGTAGAGCCGTCTATACTCATGACACTAGATCTTGGGAGTTATGGGAGTTTTGTTGGTATTTTACATTTTGTATTTCAAAGTTTTATTAAAGATCTTCTACTATTCTTGTTTGCTTAAGCATCTTACTCTTTTCTTAGTTTTAATTGATTATTCTATCCTTGTTGTTAAATTTTGCCTACCGCAGTAGTATGGGTAGGTGCCATCATGTCCTTGGGGGATTTTGGTCGTGACAAAACTATATACAAATACATTTTAGAACATTAAAAAATATAATATGACCATAAAACTATGGGACATATGTATACTCTCACAACTTTTCCACTACACGAATACATTTCACCCTATACTGCAATGAGCTTATCACTTTGCATAAATGGTCCAGTTCAAACCTCTAACAATTCAAATAGATCTCAACAAACTTTACAGATAAATACAGTTTTAGAATCCAAAATAGATCACATGAAATAAACCACATTATATACATATATATTTGTAACAATCCTCATGATTATTTCTTTATTTTTATGTATTTTGACCATTTTACGCCTTCTCGTAGTTTCTTTATGGTATTCATGATCTGTTGGGATAGGTGGCATAGGTTTTAAGGTGGTTGTTTGAGGAATATGCAAGTTTTTCACTTTGGAAGACTTAAAAGTTTATATGGTCCACTTTACTCACATTTGTAGAAGTTGAGATCGTATGAAAACTCCATCAATTACATCAACTCTATAATGTGGGTTTTGGTCAAAAGGGACTCTTAGTTTTGGTTTTGGGACTTTTGGTAGGATTTTATGCATTTATATGAGATAATTTAAAAGTTTAAGTTCAAAGTTTGACTTGGATCAATATTCGGATTTAGAATGCTAGAATCCAAACTCCATCGATTTTATTAGCTCCAAAATGTGATTTTTGGGTTAGTTAAACTCTTGGCTCAAATCTCGAGGCACTCAGATGAGTTTTTAAATAATTTTTGAGTTTTAAAAGTTTGAAACATAAGAGAGTTGACCTAAGTCAATATTTGGTGATAACAAGCTCAAAACGGAATTATATCAGTTCCATTAATACGAAAATATGATTTTTAATGTAGATGGACTATTGATTTGGGCTTGTCATACCTCGAGGATATCCCAGAGAAGTAATAGGGTTTTTAGGAGTCACAATGACCTTGGGATCATACAGACACTATAAATCATGACATAAATTGTATGAAAGCAGTAAAGTAACATGAAAAGATGACTGAAGAAGTATGATAAATAACATAAGTCAAGGTAAGCGCCTAAAAAGGCATACACTGAAATACTGAACTGACACTTTATTAAAAAACCTCCTAACTTAACATCTGAGGAGCTGCTGTAAAAAGCCCCTAGCTAAACACAAAAAGGAATCTGGACTGCAATATAAAATATAATAAGTTAGGTAACCCATAAGAAAGCATCCTTGGAAGATGAGGACTCACCAAACACCTAACAACAACTCTGGAGCCACCGAATGCCTAATAGATGATCACTGATCCTGTGCGTTGGAATCTACATCATAAAAGAATGTAGTACAAGTTGCAGTCCATACATGGAATGTACAGCTACTCAGCTACTCAGCTACTCACCAAACAACTAACAAGAACTCTGGTGCTACTGAATGCCTGATAGATGATCACTGATCCTATGCATTTGAATCTACATCATAAAAGGATATAGTACAAGTTGCAGTCCATACATGGAATGTACAGGTACTCAGCTAATAATAATAATAATAACAATAATTAGTTATAATAATAATAGTAGTATTAATATTATTAACAACAACAACAACAACAATAATAATAATAATATCCAATAGCCAAGACCAGTTTTCATGGACCAGTTGACGGCCTGTCAACTCTTCCGTGAAATGGTCCAACTCACTTTTAAGTCTTTTTTTATCAGGGGAAATCTAGAATTTTCTCCCACTCTATGGTATTAGTACCATGCCGTTTTGGACTTTGTTTTACATGGTTATATAAGCCCATACTCTTTTTATTCATTTATAAAATAATAAAAATTAGAAAATAAATTCTCTCAAGTCTCTTTGAAGAACAAGCACAAGCTTTCCCTCCAAAGTTAGGGGTCAACTATTATTCACCAATTACTTTCGTAGAAATTTCTCCAACCAGATATGTGGCTAATGAGTAAGGATTCCTTTTATTCTTGTACACAAAACTCTATTAAATGAAGTTGCGTAGTCCTCTTGAGTCGTAAGGCATGTTCACGAAAGTTGAAGTAAAAGCATGAGGGAAAAACATAAATTTTGAAGTAATGATGTTTTCAAGGTTAAATTATGAAACTTGAACTGATCATTAATGTGTCATGATTTACTTGACTATTTACAAGGTTTTAAGCCTAATTGTGAAGATTATCTAAATTAAGTATTTCGGCTAAGTAAGCGCAATTAAGAGACCCTATGTCTTTAAATGATGATGTTATACTTGAGTTACAAGTTAATGAAGAACAAGATTGTTTTATGAAATAAACATAAAGAGTGTTTTCCAATGTGGTTTAATTTGAAGTTCGACTAGTTGGTTCCGTTTGAGGGTGTTCACTAGTCTAGATTGTTAAAGTCTAGAGCGTCTTATCTAGTGGTTCCATTGGGGTTTTCCACCAGTTAAGGGTATTGAATTTTGATTTGTCAGTTTTTAGGAGTAGTATTAGCACTAGGCATAAAGCCCCTATCCAATAACCTATGTCTCCAAGCATTGAAATTACATATTATGGCTCGATATGTGTATTTTGAGTGTCTTAGTGGATCCACTAGAAGTTTGAGAGCCGGTACTCTAGCAAGGTATTAGGAGCCCCTTCAGCATACGGTAGTATAGTGCATTTTGCATCTTAACGCTCAAAGTATGTAAATTATAGAATCTCCTATTATAGTTTGAGTGTTAGTCGGAAGTAAGAGTGTTGAATAAGGGTTTAAACTAAATTTTTATTTATTTAGTTAAATGTTGCTGATTTTGAGATATTTCTTTTGAGTCATTTTATACTCTTGAAATTGAAGCATTTGAACTGATAGGATAAGGAGGAGGAGGAGGAGCAGAAGAAGAAGAAGAAGAAGAAGAAGAAGAAGAGAAGGAGAAGAAGGAGAAGAAGAAGAAGGAGGAGGAGAATGAGAAGTAGAAGTAGAAGAAGGAGGATAAGAAGGAGAAGGAGAAGGAGAAGGAGAAGGAGAAGGAGAAGGAAAAGAAGGAGGAGAAGAAGAAAAAAGAGGAGGAGGAGGAGAAGATAAGGATAAGAAGGAGAAAAAGAAGGAGGAGGAGAATGAGAAGAAGGAGGAGAAGGATAACTAGATGGAGAAGAAGAAGGAGGATAAAAAGGGGAAGAATACGAAGAACAAGGAGAAGAAGAAGAAGTAGGAGAATAAGGAGAAGAAGGAGGAGGGGGAGAAGAAAAAGAAGGAGAAGGAGGAGGAGAAGAAGAAGAAGGAGAAGGAGGAGGAGAAGAAGAAGAAGAAGAAGAAGTATAAGGATAGAAGAAGAAGTAGAAGGAGAAGGAGGAGGAGGAGGAGGAGGAGAAGAAGAAAAAGAAGAAGAAGAAGAAGTGTGTGAGTCCTCCCATTAATTCAAAAGCCTAAGTCATTAGATTTTAATTCAGTCATGACCCAAAATTCAGGTCATGATAGTGTCTACAACCCTCCATTGGACAAGCCTAACCCTATAGCGCAGAGCTAAACACAATGGGTTATAAATACTTAAATCATCTGACATAAGAGAAGAAGAATAAGTAGATATAAGTAGAGTCAGAAGCTGAAGAAATACATATACAACCCAAATCATAAAACCTTGTGCCAATGGCGCATGGAGCTACTATACAGGGCATCCAAAAGATAAATCTACAAAGCAACTCCTATAAAAAAATACAATACAGTGCATGTTATAGAAAGAATAAGGCAGGGTGAAAATCAAGGAAACAACGAACAACAAAGCTCATTGTAATCTCCATAACCCGTTGTATCTCCTCCGCACAATCACGACATCTTCGATAACCCTTTTTGGTATCTGCACCATAAAAACGATACATAAGTGCATCATGAGTACCAAACAAGATACCCAATAGGCATCATAGGCCAATTGGGCTAAAATAAAATGTAAGTAATACAGGCGAGGAAGTAACATAGGTCAACGATAGTAGGGAAGCGGTAAAACTAATAGATATGTGGAAAGATAAAAACATTGAGAATACAAGTACAGATCTACAAGAACTAAACATGGTGAACATGATTCGAAGTGACCAGTACTTGAAAACCTGAAATCAAAGTAAGGAAACGTACTTGTGCTCCAACTAATCCAAGACCCAACTAATAATAAGGATATATATATATATATATATATATATATATATACTTACACTACGAAAAGAGGATCAAACAATAGGATACAACTAAGTAAGGAGAATAAATTAAACACACAAAACCTACTTGGCGTCCTATACGACCGGTAAGTACAAACAACACAACAAAACTCACCATGACCTCCCCTTTAAGCTCGGTGAGCACAAACAATACGAATGTAATGCACGGGGGTGTAGGAAAGTAAAAATAGAGCAGTATATCTAGTACCAACACAATTCTCATGAAAAGTGATAATATTGAGGCCTCTGCAACTCACAGGACCATGCCTCACACTTGAGAGAAGGATCTAAGCCCAAACAGTGCCAAACTCAGTGTTCGTACCCCGTAGGACCACACCTCTAATCAAATGTAAGGTCTGTACACCATCAGCCAAAATAAGGGTCTACATACCAGAGGACCGCGCCTCTAATCAAATGTAGGGTCTGTGCCTCACAACAAAACTCAGCCCAAAAATTAATAAACAGATGCCCTATCACGACATAACAA
>JBDJHY010195078.1:0-11747 GCA_039654485.1 Withania somnifera | reverse complement strand
TTTCTCTTTAACTATTAGTTTCACTTTCTGTACTTGTTGGGTGATTCTCCTACAATGGGATGTAGGTGACCTCATGACCTGAGAAATGGGGTCATCACATTTGAAGATCTCAAATATGAAATTGGAAATTGAAAACAAGTAGAAATTGGAAATAAAAATTTAAAAATATCAATTCAAGGTTTTCTCCAAAAATCCCCAAAATTCACATTGAAAAAATATATTTGATGTTAAAATCATAAAAATTATTAATGGATAACGAAGAATCGATGATTAAAAAGCTTACCCAAGAGTTTTATCTCAAAATCTCTCAACATCCCAATATGAGTTTTCAATGTCCAAAAATGGCAAATGGGAGAAAAGGAGATGTAATAGTGGCTTTTAATTCATTGGCATACGTATAACTACGTGATCCGATCATAATGAACAAAACTCCTCGAATCCAAAGACAAACTATACGTAATTGCGGTCAGTAGTATTAGGATCGCAATAAGAAACCTATACACTTTCACAGTTGCAATCATGATGAGTATCACTTGGTTGCACCAGATGCAATTGACAACATTTACACTCAAAAATCAAATTTTTCGAATTGGCCCTTGAAATTTGTTTAGATTTTATGTACACAAACCATATATTTTCACCCACTAAATTTGACATTTCAAACTTAATGAAACCATCAAAATGTGAATAGGGGTCTCCTCGACCTGATATCTACCAATGTCCATATAAATTGAAACTTTATACTAAAAGATTAAAAATATCCTGGGACATTTAAAAAATTATTCTAACCTTCTCCTAGTCCAACAATGACCTTTTGAATCCAATGACATACACAGAATTCAAATTCGAGCATGTGATCATCAAATATTGACCAAAGACAACTTTAACGTAAAAATCTATTTTATCTTGTCTATTGATCTAAAATTCCTATGAAACGCCTAAAACTAAAAATAATGGTCTTCCTAGACCAAATTCCACATTCCAAAGCTGATGGAACAAACAATATTCCATTCTGAGGCTCAAAGCCCTAGATGTTGAGTAAAATCAACTATTTCAACTTCAATATTTTCAAAACCAAAATTTCTTACAACTTCCAACTTTTTTCTCCGATTTCAGAACCAATCACTGAAACCGATTAAAATGACCCAAGGAAACCATTTGAAAGACCAAAATGGTACTTTTACGAGAAAAAACAAAAAAAGGCCAAGAGGTTTATATCATATTCCACCATTAAAAATCATGTTCGTCCTTCAATATAAAGGAAAAAAAGTACCTAAAGCCTAAAAAATCTGGGGATATCTGGGATGCATATCAGACTGAATCTCCCAAGTATCCTCCTCAAATAAGCGACCCCCGCAAAATTGAAGTGTGTTATAGAAAATTCTAGTATAGTTCAGGGGAGTTTTGAATTATTTTCCCTATATATTTTAAAAGTTAAGGAGTCCTACAAAATTTGATAAGAGTAAATATGGAGTAAGAAATATAGAAGAATCACTAGTTATGGAATCCTAAAATATATGATAAGAGAAAAATATTTTATTAAAACTTTATCTTTTAAAAATATCTTTAGAATTATCGTATATGTTTATTATTTCAAAGTTCTATAGTATATATTTTACAATATTAGAAAATTAATTATAATAATAATTAATTAATTAATTAATTAATTAATTATTATTATTATTATACTCTTAAAAAATTTAGTATTATTTTTAATATATTTGTGACTTTCAATTATAATAAATAAGTCATAGTGTCAAACTATATCATTTAAACAGATATATCATTTACTTTGATATCAATTGCTTCTTTCAGAGAAAAAATTGTATATATAAGTTTATTGATTAATGAGAGATACACATGCAAAGAAAATACTAAAGTGGGAAGATCATTAAAATGTTAATTGAACTTTTTTCACTTCACTAAAAGAATCCACAATAGACAAAATCATAACGTTTATATTCAACTACTCTATAGAAACTCTAATTATATGTAGTACAACATATAAAAAATATTTATTAGGTTTATACATTGAAGTAATATTCCACATTCAATTTACGAAGAAATCACATTATTGGATTTTTTTAAAAATAAAATTTACTTTTAATTTTATTAGGAGTGTTTTCAATCCTTTTAATTCACACTATAGTTGTTTCAAATAATTTGTACTTCTTTAGGCTTATAAGAGTTTCTTGTATTAATAAAATTTTAATAAACTAACTCTTTTCTGATTATTTTGGTTTTGATTGATTTTGATTCAGTTATTTTCTTGTATTCATATAATCCTGAGTTAGGGGTTGAGTCTCAGATACGGGTCTCAGGTCGAAAGTCAGGATCTAATTTTGGATAGATAGTTGGGATGGACAGTCAATACTGAATGGGGATCAAGTTCTACATCGAGAGTCAGGATCGAGTAGAGGATCAAGAATCGGGATCAAGGGTTAAATCCCAAACTGGGATCCAAGTTGAAGTCCCAAGTTCAGCGTGGGGGTTGTATTCTTGGTCACGAATCCTATACCAAATTGGAATAGGAAATTGGAATCGAGTCCCGAGTCGAGTGTTAGGGTAGATTTTTAAAGCAAGAGTCTTGATCATGTCCCAGGTATAAAGCTGGTCTGAATCTCAAATAAGTAATTGAGGTCATGTGGTCATATCTCGAGTCATAAATCAGGGTTGGATCTCAGATTACATCCTAACTTAAGAGTTAGTGTTAGGTCCCGAGTCGAGAGTCATTGGTTTAGTCCCAAATAGAAATTGAGAATAGGATCGAGTCTCAAATTAGGATTCAAATCCTGATTCGGGAGTCATGATCAGATGGTAGGTTAGGGACGAGAGATGAATTTTGAAAACTAAGTAAGGATTAGGTCCAACATTGGGAGGCAGTTGGGTCGGGGTTTGAATCCCTAGTCAGGAGTCGAATAAAATCTTGGATCAGAAGTTAGATCCCAAGTCGAGAGTCAAGGTTGTATCTCAAATTAGGGTCAGGTCTCAAGTTAGGGTTAGGTCTCAATTCGAAATTCAAAGTTGGGTATCCATCTCATAAGTAGATAGGAGTTCTTTGTATCAATAGTTGTATCTTTAATCGATGTCAAAGTGGGGATCAAAAGTAGGGTCCTGGTTCAAGTTTAGATCCTATCATGGCCTAATTTCTCAAGTCATGAGGGAACCTATATCTCACCATAGGCGAAACACCTGCGAAAAAAAACTAGAATATAAAGGAATGGGAAGTGCGAAACAAGATAAATAGAAACAAAAGATAGATAAACAAAAAGAAAAAGAACATTCTAAAACCCGATATTAGAACATAGAACCAGTAGTGTAAGAGCATCAAGAAAATACAATAACCCAAAAGTGATAAAAACATCTGTTTCTGAAATGTAATGACAGTAAGTAAATACAGGAGGAGGAAAAGAAAGTTCTGGTCATCAAGAACCATCTTGTACCTCAGCAATATCCAAATCAGTATGAACCCAACCTCAACATTGTTGAAGCATACTAGTATCTGCACAAGAAGATGCAGAAGTATAGTATGAGTACCAAAACTTTGAAGCAATCGGGTACCCAGTTAGCATCATAGGCCGACTAGGCACATATAAGAAATAAAAATAGTAAATATACAGATACAGATACAGATACAGTAATAAAGGTCACAGAAGTCAAGAAAATAAAAAAAAACATAAAAGAACTTGATAAGCATAGTATAGGCAAATAAATGATCTTTCAAAGCTAGCCAACAAGTATCAAAGACATGAGAAAAAATAATAAGGACCTACTGAAATCCATGCTTAACTAATAAGAGATAATAAAAGAGAAAATTTATGGAAATGTACTGATAGCCTTAATAAAAGGACAGAAGGAAAGAGAAACCTACAACCAACTCATGAAATAAAATAATGAGTGAAGGAAGCCCAATTAAAGTAATAAGCAGGATAAATATTGAATTACATAACTTAAGATCCTAATGAGTACTAATACATCATAGGGATACATACAAGTTGAAACAAACTCCACGGTTGCCTATAAATCAGAGAGTAAAACCAGAAAAACAAGAATAGAATATGCAGAATAATATGATATGATGCTACTAATACATATATGCTCCTTCTCTGGCACCCGAAGGTCCAATATGTAGGACAGATGGATGGCCTTCACATGTAAACTGCTACTCCCATGTATACCCCTCTTAATATATATATATATATATATATATATATATATATATATATTTAGTTGCACACTATCCTGGATCGACAAGGTTCATGGAGGTCGTCACCACATACTAACTTAATATTTCATAATTGTAATCAGACCCTCTTAATTTCTATCTCGATAATATCAAATTCAAAATTATTGTTCAACCTTCACCAAGTCTAAATCAATGTAAAACTTAATATCATTGTCCGGCCTTCATTGGGTCTAAAACCAGTATAAATCCCAATGTCTACCGCTCACCCTTTAACAAGTCTAGTATTATTTCAAAAATAATGGATAAATCCTTCTTTAACCATTTATTATCTAACACTGGTGAAATCATTATTTTACACTCATTTGAATTCCATAATACTGAAAACTGACCCACAAGGCCATGCAAAGTTTCAAAATCGATAACATTGGGATCTTAGCCATAAGACAGTAGATACTAATGTATGAAAACCAATGTTTATGATGATGTCGTGCACAACCGCAATCAAAGGATCAACGACCCTATACAATCTCGGTATCACTAAAGAAAACTAGGAACCATCTAGTCAATATTTGAGATTTACGTACATTCTCAATAATCCACCATCTATGTTCCAGAGTTAATACAAGACCATATAAGGTAATCTACAATCTAATGCAATATTGAAGCAAAAGCCATAAAACAGACTAAAGGAAGTGAATGGGATCAAAGGTATCAATCCTATAAACCCAACTCAAGAATGGATAATTACTATATTATCTCAAGTGTAAACTTGGAACTAATGTTCGGTATGCTATAGACAGTCTGACTTCCGAAGAGAAAGCTATACCGAGAAATAGCACAATCAGCTCCAAATGAATACAAAAAATCATAAAACCAGAAAAATAACAATGAACATATTAAAAGGAGTCAAATTATTCCCACAAAACTATGATTGTATCCAACGGCAAATTCAGAGTCAAAATGGACCTACGGATCCATTAACCCAAAACTAGGCACAAAAGTTATCTACGCGTTCCTCCTATTACCAGGATCTTATATCCAAATTTGAAGCAAATTAGAGCTAAGAATCAAGCAAGAATCAAAAAATAAAGTGAAGAATGAAATTTGGTAAATTGGGAATGAATTTTAATGGCGTTAGAGTGAAAACTTACCAAAAATTGAAGAAAAGTTTAATAAATAAAATTTCCAACATTGTCCAAGGTCATATGTAAAACCCCAAGGCTTAAAAATGGAGTAAGTTTGAGTTTTGGTTCGTGGAAGATAGAAATATAGAAGAAATTTTGAGATTCAGGTATTTATACCACTAGGCAAATACACATCGCGACCGCATCACTGAAAGTCACGAATGCAACGTGGAAAGGAACAGACCTCCGTGACCGCATGAAGGAATGTCACAATCATGAAGAACAAGAAAAAACAAGGCCAAAATCGCGTGACTAATAGTCGTGATCTTGTAGAGCATATTGTGCATCGCGATTGAGATGAACATTTGGTCGGTGCACCAGCAACTATTCACAGCAACAAAACCTTCAAAGAAGTAATTACGAAAAAGTGCTCGAAATATGTTCAAAACCCGATAAATACAAACAAACTATGAAAATTATATGGAAATGACATTCCATACTCCATGACACAGAAGAATTTTTGTTTTGAGATTGTCTTGGCAAAATATTATTTAAAGTCAACCCTCAGCTTAAATTTCTATATTTTCAGTCGAGTACCCAAATTAATCTTGGCTAGCTCAGGACCCAAACAAGCAACTAACCCAACGTAAACTCAATATTCTGGAGCTAATGGCGTAGTCGGATTTTCAATCTCAGGCTCCAATCAACAAAAGTTAACCAAAGTCAAATCTTTAAACTCTAAAATACTAAAAATATGCAAAACAAGATAAAATCACAATAAAGGCTTCCGAAAACAAACCAAGAGTCTTTCTATATAAAAATCCATATTTTGAAGCTAACAGAACTATTGAAATTTAATTTTGAGTTTGTTTTCAAGGAATATTGAACAGAATCAACGATATCAAAAGTTAAGGCTCTACAATAGGGAAATGGACATAACAACCAAATAAATAACTCGGTAACAGAACCACAGGCCCTGACACATCATAATTGACTTAGGGACACTATATGAACTCTCTAAGATCCAATAACACAAAAAATGACCAAAAGAGTCTTTATGAAATCTACTACTACAAAATATTTTGTACCCAAAAATCAAAAGAAGGAGGGTACCTGAATATATAAACAGTCAGAGATACTGCACTCATAAATCACTCTTGATCTACCAAGTAGCTTCTTTGATAGGACAAACCCTCTACTAAACCTTTACAATTGAAATCTCCAAATACCTCTACTTTTTCACACCTCTGGCTAAATAATGCAGTGGCTCCTCTACCATAGGAAAATTCTTATCCACATAAACCAAATCATATCGAAGCACATAAGGTACATCAGGAATATACCAGCTTAAAAGAGATATATGGAAAATCGAATACACAACTGAAAAACATTGGAGGCAAGGTTAGCTTATAAGCAACACCACCAATGCGACTGAGGATCTCAAAAGGACAAATATACCTAGGGAGGAGCTTTCTCTACTTCAAAAACCTCATCACACCCTTCATGGGATATACCTATAGAAATATACAATTTGCAAAACAAAACTCTAAAGCACTATGTCGATGGTCTAAATAACTTTTTTTCCTACTCTAGGTTGGCTAAGTCTATCTTGAATCAAATAAAATCTATCTAAAGCATTTCAAAGCAAGCTTGTACTTTGACTTTATACTCAAAACTATCAAACCAATCTACATGAGATCTACACCTTCTACCATACAAATCCTCAAAAGGTTCCATCTAAATACTCGAGTGGTAGTTGTTATTACAAAAGAACTCAACCAAAGCTAGGTGTTGATCTTACGACCCACCAGAATTAAGAAAATAGGCTCATAACATGTCCTCTAGGACCTGAATGGTCCTATCAGACTGACCGTCATATGTGGTTGAAAAGTTATGCTGAGGCTAACATATGTACCCATGCCTTGCTAAATAGATCTCCAAAACTGGAAGTGAACTATTATCGCAGTTTAAAATTATAGAAATTGGAGTAACAATAAACTGAAGCACCTCAACTAGATAAATCTGGGTTTATTTGTACTATAGGAAGTATGAATAGAAATAAAGTGTGTAGACTTAATAGATCAATAACCTAGAACCCAGATTGAATAATTACTTTGAGAAGTGTATGGAAATCCTGAAATAAATTCCATAGTGAATGGTTCCCACTTCCACTTAGGAATGGGAAGCCTCTGCATCAAATGCCAGGTCTCTAGTGCTCAGCTTGACCTGTTGATAGTTCAAACACCAAGGTACAAAATTTGTGATATCCCTCTTTATCCCGCCCCACCAGTAAAGATGTCTAATAGCTCTATACATTATAGTTGCACCTTAATAGAAGAAATATCTAGAACAATGGGCCTCATGAAGAATCAACTGATCAAATCTCTGACCCTTAAAACACAAATGCAACCCTAGAACCTCAAATTACCCTCTTAGTCTAAAGAACATATGTGGGGCTCACCACTCAACAAATTAAAATATCAACAAAGTTCAATGTTACTGAATTTGATCAAATAAAGTAGAACGGGCATCAACACTAGTAAGAATACAACTAGAATCTCCTAATTGAAGTCTGAACAACTGTTAGCCAAAGAATTGATTTATATATCTAACAACCTCTTGGAAACTAAAATTTTAGCCAAACTACCCATGCTCACTCATTTACGACTCAAGGCATCTGCTACCATGTTTGCCTTGCCCGAATGATATAAGTTAGAGATGACATAGTCCTTCAAAACCTTAATCTATCTATGTTGACTGGAATTTAACTCTTTCTAGATCATGATATACTAAAACTATGATGATCCATGAAAATCTTATAATGCGCTCCTTATAAATAATGTCTCTAAATCTTGAGATTCAAGACTATCGCTGCCAACTCTAAGTCATGAGGATCCTTGCACTTGTGAGTTTTTATACTGTCTTAAAGCATAAGAAATCACTAGCCCTATTATATCAAAACATAGACTAAACCAATACCGGAAGCATCACAATATGTAGAGACACTCTAACCCTCAATTGGTAATCTCAATATTGGAGTAGAAATTAAAATAGCCTTAATCCTCTTCTAACAGGAATCACACTCATCTAACCACTAGAAATAAATTGATTTTTTTGTAATGACCCTTATGGTCATTTTTACATTTTCACTTTGTTCGTCTTAAAGCTTTCCAATAATGGCCCTAAGTTATTTATGACTTATTGGGACTGATGATGTAGCTCCTAAGTCGTTATCTTTTTGTTATGTCTATTTTTGTATTATATAGTTTCAATAATTGAAACCATTTACTTCAATCAATTTTCTCTGAAAACAAACTCAGAATTGAATTTTGAAAGTTTCATTACCTCTGGAATATGGATTTTGATCTAGACAGATTCTTATATCGTGTTTGCAGGCCTTGGTTGTTAGTTTATATTATTTTATGAGATTTTTAACATTTTGGTGTTTAAAAGTTTGACCATGGTTGATTTTTCATGATCGAAGCTTTGGATTGAAAATCTGCCTACACCATTAGCTAGAATGTCGAGTTTGGGTTAGGTGAGCTATTCATTTGGGCATCAGGTCAATCAAACTCATTTTGAGTACTCAGTTGAAATATTTCTATTTTCGGCTAGAGTTGACTTTAAATAACATTTCGGTGAAACAACCTCGGAAGGGAATTTCATCTGCGCCATTGAGTCTTATTTTTATATATGTAGCATATTTGATTTATGATTATCGATTTCCAAATGCATTCTAAGCACTTTTTGAAAGTTTGGTTTTAAGCTGCAATTGTTGGTGCAACCGTGCAATGTTGTTCGCAATCATGTAGCTCTTACATGCGATCACAAAGGTCTGCCTTAGCTCCTTTGTGTGATTGCATTATCCCTTCATGCGATTGCGAACCTTGATCATCAAGCCCTATGTTATCATGAGTAATACCCATGCAATTGCAATGAGTTCTTGCCCCAACCTTTACAATTGTGATGTGCACCCACGTAATGCGAAGAGTATTTTTACCAGCATATAAATACTTGTAAACATGAGATTTCTCTAATTTCCTTCAACTCTTTACTTACAAACACTCAAAATACTATATTGAAAATTCTCTGGTCTTTGTATGTGCTATTGGGTGATATTTAAAACAATATTTCTTTGGTTATTCTTCAATTATTGATAAGTTTCACTCAAATTTCATCCAGAATTTCCTAAATTCTCAAAGCTTGTTCTTCACTTTATTACACAGATTTTAGCTCGTTTCTTGCTCGTCTAAGCTCAAAATTGCGTATAAGAGTTCCCTATGATGTGAGAAACATTTTGATACCTCTTGTTTGGAATTTTGGACATGCGGGCCCATAGGCCAGTTTGACTTGGAATTTGACACCAACTATAATTATAGTTTCATGGTATCATTTGACTCGTATTAATATGTAGATTATTATTTATCTAGTTGTGTGACTATTTGAGTTCATTGGTACATTTTTTAAGCTTTGGACTTGTCTTTTACTATATATTTATTTACTAATTTTACTTCCTATATGGGCCTGGTCGGCCAATGATGCTTATTGGGTACCATATTGCTTTGATTATTTGGTACTCATATTATACTTCTACATCTTTGTGGTGCAGATACGAGTATGACTGGTCACTGTTGGTTTCTTGGTTCGTGTTGATTATCTACACTAGAGATAGAAGATGACTTTTGGAATTCAGGGACTAAATTTACCTTGCTTATTGCCTTAGTTTGTCATTTCATACTCTTGATACATATGAACTTGTTGTTTTTAGATTATGCATTTCCTTGTGAAACCTGGTTTTGGGATTTGTCTTATCATAATTAGACTTCTGCTTATTTCCTATCCTTGCTTTTATCTTTTACCTTCTTCTTATATGGTATTGTAGCTTTTTCAAACTTGTTAGGTGATTCACCTATGATGGGTTGTAGGTTCCCTCATGACATGAGAAATCTAGTCGTGACACCTTTCTAGTAAATTTTGTCAATGACGTTGTAATAGAAAAGAGACCGTCAATGAACTATCTATAGTACCTAGCTAAGCCACTAATATTGTGAACCTCTGTAGGAATAGTCAGTCTAGGCCAATCATGAATGGCTCCAATTTTTATCGGATCCATTATAATACCATCCTTAGACACTACATGTCCAAGGGATGTAACTGAATCTAGCCAAAACTTGCACCTTGAGAACTAGGTATACAACCGATGATCTCCTAAAGTCTGAGCATGATCCTCAAATACTGCTCATGCTCCTCCCTACTCATTGAGTATATCAAGATGTCATCAATAAACACAACAACAAAGGAATGCAAATAAGGCTTGAACATACGGTTTATCGGATCCATAAATGATTTAAGGGCCTTGGTAAACCCAAAAGACATTATTAGGAACTCATAATGACCATAACTTGTCCTACATATTGTCTTAGAAACATCCTCCACCTTAATCCTCGACATGTGATAACCAAATCTACCCATCATAGAAAACAAGATTGAATGCTAAAGATGATCAAACAAGCCATTAATCCTCGGCATAGGATACTTTCTCTTCACTATAACCCTATCCAGCTACCTTTAACCAATATACATGCACATACAGCCATCTTTCTTCTTAACAAAGAGAATAGGAGCACCCCATGGTGAAACAATAGGCCTGATAAAAACCCTTATCTAACAAGTCCTGAAGTTGAACCTTAAGCTACCTCAACTCAATAAGATCCATACGATAAGGAACAATACAAATGGGGTCTGGTTCCTAGATCTAACTCAATAGCAAAGTTGATGTCTCGCTCAGGTGGTATACTAAAGAGGTAGGTCGGAAACACATCAGCAAACTCACTAGCCATAGGAAATGACACAGGAGATAAGGTATCAACACTTATATCTCGAACATAATCAAGATATGTTAGGAACCAATGAGAAACTAACCGACTAGCCGGAAGACAAGATATGATCCCCGATGGTGCAGGACAAGCAAATCCATGCCACAAGACTGGAATACAATAGGCATGGCTAAGGTAATGGACTTCGCATAAAAATACATGACCACACGATGAGGGGATAACCAGTCATAATCACATCAAAATCAACCATATCCAATAAAATAAAATCATCCCGAGTATCATAATCCCCAATTGTCACAGATCAAAATCTAAAAACAAGATCACTACTAAAGAATAACCTACAAGGGCAGAAATAGACAATGGCACAGGCAATGTCTCCCTATCAAATCTAAAACATGGAGAAAAATATGATGACACATAAGAGGACGTAGAGCCTAGATAAAAAAAGCCGAAGTGGGACAATAGAATATAAAAATGATACTTGTAATAATAGCATCATAGGCATCTGTCTTAGTGGTGCATCCAAATGCACATACAAGTGTACGCGATCATACAAGTAATATAGTGGCTCTTGCGAGCCGGATGTCGAACCCACAGGGA
>JBDJHY010195068.1:0-11747 GCA_039654485.1 Withania somnifera | reverse complement strand
CCATACGCCCGTTTGGCTCCTCGCGGAGTATAGCTCACATCCAAACATCTGATTGGGGAACGGGGCAACGCCCATGACGCTCCGGCGGAAAGGACTTTAGACTTTCGGAATAAGGGCAATGAAATTTTTTGGTTTTTTTTATTTTAATGACCCTTGAGGGGGTCAGGGGCTGAGCAACACCCCCAGTTTCTCATAAATAAAACAAAAAAAGAAATACAAGGAGGGGATAGAAAGTATAAGTGCTAGGATGGATGTTTTTGAGAGTAATAGAAGTAGAGGAGATCATCGCATACTGTTCATGACAAGGGACAGGGTAGAGATATAGATAATTCTCCTACAGTGTCCCCGGATCGACTAGTGGAGATGAATAGACGGTAGAAAGGGAAGGCACCCCTGCAACAACCTACATACTTTCACATGAGTGCTAATGTAATTCTGAGAGGAGGGACCCCACATCCATACAACAATCAACCCATACCACTAACCACTCCACACACATATGACCAACCACAAAGGACACCACAAATCCCATCCCAATTCACACAACAAATGCCTATTTATGAACACAAACCATTTCATCCATAAATGACTACTATTCCACCTCCTAATACACATCACCAAGACCATTTTCTTAATAATCATAATACAAATACCACGACGAAGAGTATGGTTATTTTACATAGTATTGGCACTGTGATGGTCATAGGGTGACTCTGGAAGTATAGGATGCTAATGTATGGGTTGGATTTTGAGTTTTTCTTTAGGGTTTGGGATGGTTGTTTTGTGACTCTTTCTGTTAGCTTTGACTGAGCCTGTATAGGGCAGTAGTATAGCTGTAGTATCACTTGTGATATGTATTTTATACAGAGTGAGTGGCATAAGGTTCAGATTCTTGGGAGCTACGCATTGAGTTCGAGGGACTATTATCACCATTTTCTGAGACTACGTGGCTTGGTAGGTTGATTTTCGTATGTTAATGAATAAGTGTTCTAAAATTGGCTTAAATAGGATGTTCTAATGATTATTAATAACCTAAATATTTTTGTACTTGTTTTTGACTTGACCGAGTGTCGGACACCTAGTACTACCTTATATACCTATTTAAGGCAGGTTTCACATCCTAGCATTGGGTACTACCATTTACAATTACTGTTATCACTTGAGTGAGAATGAGCTTCTATAGTGAGTACAACTTTTTTATACCTTATCATATGCATTGATTTAAGATACCGATTACTAAGATATTAGGACAATATTGCACTGAGTTGTTGAGACTCCCTGATATAGTGATACCATTATACCATGGTAATATGAGACTGAGTTGTGAGAAATCTTAAGATGTTAGGGATTCGTACATGGTTAACACACCTCCATAGACTGTTCCTTTAGGCTGTGTGTGACTGGAGGAGGGTTTTAGGTTGGAGTAGGGATATAAAGGGCTTGCCCTTCCATGGGTCCTGGTTGTTTGGCCTATAGGAGTCAGAGGAGGAACGTACCCAGGAACTATTACATCATTGTGTTTATGTTTATTTTATTGTACTTATTTCTTTGTGAACTCTCCGGTAGTATGTGATGCCGAATGGGAATACGAGATTTATTTGTACTCATCTATTCTTATGGGGTCTTGGAAGGGTTTTATCTGCCATTACTTCTTTATACATTACTAGTACTAGTTATAGCTCTACTTCTTGATTATTTTTACCTTGAGGGCTTACCGGTGCATAAGGTTACTTTTTCTATTTCCTTTTTATGTCCTTGAGGTTACCAGTACACTGCCTGTCTTCCCCATAGTATTTTTTTCTATTTGTCTTGTCTTACTTTCTGTTATTATTATTGTATTGCTACAAGGATCTTGGGTATGTCCTTCTCTCCCTAGATGAGTTCCTGCTTTGTGATTTAGCTTATGATACTTGCCTTACTATCTGTTTTCTTGCTTCTCTTTGTATAGCTAGATTTCTATGCTATCTTGCCTTACTATTATACTTTTCACGTACCTGGTGGGCCCTCGATCCTATTGGGTACTTGTTGCTTCAGTGACTTGTACTCATGTGACACTTTTTATCTTCCTGGTGCAGATCTACCAATAAGCACCCGCCACTGGTCTCTGGTCATGACTTGTTGCTTTTTTTTTTGGAGATACAAGATGAGCATTAGATTTCCATCATAGCCTATATCTCATCAACCTTTATTTTGTCTCCTTTGTATACTAGAGACAGACCTTGTAATATTCTTATGTTCATCTTGTAATCTGTACCTTTAGTGGCTTTGTATCTACTGATACCAGGTATTGGGAAGTTTCTTGAATATATTTATATTATATTTCTCTCTTTATTTCATCTCTTCCCCTTCTTTTTCCTATTATGTTTGTGCATATCTGTATTTGCTGTAGTATCCTACTGCTTATAACTCTAGGTTATAAGGTTGGTTCGTGTTAGTGGGATAGTAGGTGCTACTATGACTTGAGAAATTGGGTGGTGAAAAATTGGTATTAGATCCTAGGTTTCAATTGGAGTCAGTATTACATATTGGATGTCTAGTAGAGTCTTGCAAATTAATACAGAGATGTCTGTATCCCATCTTCAAGAGGCTATGATGGCATGTTAGGAACTTGAACCTATTTTGGATTCTATGTCGTGCATGTTTCCTAGATGGTTTCTTGGAAAAATCATTTGTTGTCTTCACTATTCCACAAATGGAATGTGCCCAGTCGATGCCTATGGACAACGATGAGCCCTCTAACCTAGTGGATTAGGATACAAAATAGGGACGTACTACAATACCCATATAGGTTATAGTACCAATTTAGACTTTAGATACTCCAGTAGTGGCTTCAGCACCATCTCCAGTAGCCACTACAAATGTCTAGGTTCTATTATAGAAGTTTCTTAGTCTATTTAGAGGTCCACCGATGGATGAGGCCCAGACATCCACCCAGGGGGCAGCCTTGGGTACATATATCTTAAGAGAAGAACCTGCTTCTGTGGATCCTCCCCCAGTTCAGGTGGTAGAGGATGCCCTTCCTACCTAAGTGTTGCCTATACTAGTTGTTACTCCTATAGTATCACCTCAAGCAACTATGTTAGATTAGGTGCAAAAGGTCCAGACTAGGTGTCTCTATTTCGATCCTTCTAGGTTTACAAGTGCCTTGTGGAAAAGCTCCCATGAGTTTATTTCGGAGTGTGAGGAGAGGTTGAGAAGCCTCAATTTATTGGATTCACATGGAGTCACTTATACTACTTTCCATATGAGGGGTATGGTAAAGTGGTGGTGGAGAGCACAGTTGGCATGTAGATTAGCTGGGATGCCTCATTTTGCATGATTTAAGTTTATAATAGGTTCATGTATAATTTCACATCCTAAAATGGGATGGACCAATTGAGAGAGGATTTTAGACATATCGAGTAAGGATCGATGTTTATGACTGAGTGTGAGTCCATATTTCACCAGTTATCAGAATATGGGGTGAAGTTTATGCCTATAAAGTAGGAGAGAATCCGTAGATTTGCTTATGGATTAAGGGACAGGATCTAAGAGGAGGTAGCTATGTTTGTTTCAGATGGTTGTTCGTTCCAAATGGTACTTGAACATGTGCAGACTATGGAAGCTCTCTATCATGAGGCACTCCAGCACAGCAATAAGAGGCCTCGACATCAAGGGTGTTATAGTAGGTACCGCTCAGAGGGATGAGGTTATTCATAGGACTTGTCTAGTAGGCTAGTATAGGCTTTCCTTAAGATTTCATAGCTGGTGTACTGGGGTTTAGTGCTTTATATTTCTAGAAGTCTTCTAGAGTTTCTAGGTCTTTAGGTCGGGGTGGCCAGTCGAGTTCAAGTCATGGTTATTAATAGAGTAGGTCATCAAGGTTGTGTTTTGAATGCGGTGTTATGGGTCATTATGCCAAGGATTTTCCTTAGCAGGGTATGCTTTAGAAAATTCCGTAGTTAGTTCAGCCTTTGAGATCAATGCGCCCACCAATTATAGGTAGGAAACATGGTGGAGGTGCTTGTGGAGGTGGTCGGTAAGGTAGGGTCGGTGGTCATGGTAATGGTTAGTTTGGCCGTGGTTGTTAGTTGTATGTTGTATTTGGCAGGCTAGAGGTGGAGGCCTCAAATGCTATCATCACAGGTATGACTTATGATTATTATAAATCAGCCTAATCCCTTTTTGATCTTGGTTTTACTTTTTAGTATGTGTCTTTTTACTTTGTGCCTTTGTTGGGGTTAGCTAGTGAACTATTATTTGTGCCTGTATCTGTTGCTACCCAGTAGGAGACTATTTAGTAATGGATAAGTTTTTGTCATCTTGTTTGGTTTCTGTTGGAGGGTTTGATACCTAGACCAACATGTTAGTATTGGATATGGTAGATTTCTATGTTATACTAGGCATGGACTAGTTATCCCTTTACCATGCATTTTATATTTCAAAGCTAAGACATTACCTTAGTTGTGCTCTGTGTAACACTGGTCGTGTGGCAAGGTTCTATTAGCTGCACATTGACAGGGATCATATCTTTCCTTTAGTTTAGGAGGTTGGAGGAGAGAGGATGTATGGATTACTTAGCTTACATTTGCGTCGTTAGAGTTGACACTCCTACTCCTGACTCTATGCCTATCATTTCTGAGTTCTAGGATATTTTTATGATTGACCAACCTGGCTTCCCACCCAAGCATAAAATTGACTTTGCTATTGAGTTGGAGCCAAGAACATGACCTATTTCGTTACTCCTTACAGTATGGATCCTGCCGAGTTGAGGGAGATGAAGGTTCAACTACAGGTTTTGCTAGATAAGGGGTTTATTCATCTGAGTGTTTCATGGGGTGCTCTAGTGTTGTTTATTAAGAAGAAGGGTAGGTTGATGCATTAATAAGTTAATGATTAAGAATAGGTATTCAATGCCAAGGTTTGGGGATTTGTTCGACTTGCTTCAGGGTGTAGTAGTGTTTTCTAAGATTAATCTAAGGTTAGGGTATCATCAACCGAAGATTCAAGCAGAGGACATCCCAAAAATAATATTCAGGACTCGTTATGGGCATTACGAGTTCCTAATCATTTCTTTTAAGATGACCAATATCCCTGCAACCTTTATGGACTTGATGCACAGGGTGATCAATCCTTATTTTAACTCCTTTATCATTATGTTTATCAATGACATCTTGGTTTACTCGTGGAGTAGGGCAGAGCACGAGCAACATTTGAGGAATGTCCTCCTGACTCTGAAAGGGCATTGACATTATGCCAAGTTTTCTAAGAGCGAGGTTTCATTAGAGTCTATAGAATTTCTAGGACATGTGGTTTCTAAGGATGGGATCTTTGACCTAGCAAAGATTCAGGCATTTCGTGATTAGCCGAGACCGATTTCTCCTTCTAAGGTTCGGAGATTTGTTTGGTTAACAGGTTATTATGGATAATATATTGAGGGGTTTTTGTCTATGGCAGAGCCGTTGACTTGATTGACTAGGAAGAATGTTCCTATCGTGGTTAGAGGAGTGTGCAAAAAATTTCTTAATAATTAAGGATTTGTTGACTTCAACGACTGATTTTTACATTACTGATTGAGGGAAAAAACTTTTCTATATATTGTGATGCATCGGCTGTTGGTTTAGGATGTAGTCTGACGCAGCAAGTTTGAATTATTACATATGCTTTGAGGCAGCTAAGGTTTATGAGCACAACTACCCCACTCACGACATTGAGTTGGCGACAATGGTATTCATGCTCAAGATCTATAGGCACTATTAATATGGATTTCCATATGAGGTCTATGCGGACCATCACAATCATTAGTACATTACGAACCAACAGAAGGTCAATTCAAGGCAATAGAGATGGATTGAACTGCTGAAGGACTACTATATTACTATAAGGCAAATGTTGTAACAGATGCCTTGAGTCGAAAGGCAGTCAGTATGGGTAGTTTTGTGGCATTTTCAATTTTGGAGAGACCATTGGCCTTAGACATCTAGTTTTTTGGCTAATCGGTTGGACAAATTTGACTTGATGGACTCTAGGAGGGTTTTGTCCTATGTTAAGGACCGATCATCCTTACTTGACTGGACTCAATAGCATCAGTTTGAGGATAAACATTTGAGTACCCTTAATGATGACTTGTTATTCAGTAAGGCCAACATGGCTTCTATTGATTCTAAAGGGTTTTTGAGGTAAAACGGTCGTGTTTTATGTCTTGGGTTGATGGTTTGGTTAATTTGATTCTGCATGAGGCTCATAGTTCTAGGTATTTAATTCACTGAGTACAGCTAAGATGTTTTGTGACTTGTGAAGGCTATATTGGTCGAGTAGGATGAAGTTGGATATTATAGAGTATTTTCTTGATTTTTAAACTACCCACAGATTAAGTTTGAGCACTAGAGACTAGGTGGGTTGATGCAGAGTCTCCCTATTAATATGTGGAAGTACGAGCTTATGACCATGGTCTTTATTTTGGGTTTACCTCATATGTCCAAAGGTCATAATTCTATTTGTGTTATCATTGATAGGCTGACTAAGTCAGTGCATTTCATCTGTCACTCATTTTGTTGTGCAGAACAGTTGGCTCATATATATCTTCATAAGGTTGTTCGGTTACATAGGATCCCAATATACATTATCTTTCATTGTGGTATGAAGTTTTCCTCCTAGTTCTGGGACTATTCAGCTAAAAATAGGTACTAAGGTTCATCTTAGCATAACATTCCACCCTCAAACTAATAGTCAGTACGAGAGACTATTCAGGTCCTGGAGAATATGTTGAGGGCGTGTGTGTTAGATTTTAGGGGTTTGTGGAACCAACATGTGGACTTGACAGAATCATCATATAATAATATCTAGCACTACAATATTCAAATAGCACGATTTGAGGCATTGTATGTCACCGATTGGGTGGATTAGTGATTTTAAAGACAATTTTTAAGGTATAAATCTGCTTTGAGATTTTTTGACTGGGTTTGTATGATTTTGGATAGGCTTCAGGAAGCACAAATAGGTAGAAGAGCTATGTAGATCGTAAACTTCGTGCCTTAGAGTATGGGGTTAGCGATCGGGTATTCCTACAGGTATCTCCTATGCATGGTGTTAGGAGGTTTGGTAGGAGGGGAAGGCTTTACCCAAAGTATATTGGGCCGTTTAAGATTCTAAAGAGAGATAGGGATGGTTCCTATCGATTGTCTTTTCCTTCTATGTTTTCAGCATTCATCTGGTCTTTCATGTATCGATGTTGGGGAGGTATATTTTGGATGAGTCAGATGTACTCCATTGGTATTTAGTATTATTGATGAAAGGCTCTAGTTTGTTGAGAAGACGGTTGTTGTTCTAGCTAGAGATATCAGGAGGTTGAGGTCCGGAGAGATACCTATGATTAAGGTCAGTGGAGACACCGTTCGATCGATAAATCCACCTAGGAGGTCAAAAGTGAGATGCGAATACAGTATCTTTAGTTGTTCGAGCCTTTAGGTACTTTCCCTTTCCTTCTTTTCCTTATTTTTCTTGAATTTCGAGAATGAAGTTCTATTTAGGGGTGGATGTTTTAGTGACCCTTATAGTCATTTCTATCCTTTACATGTTTTCTTGTATTTTAGAGCGTTTTGATAGCTGCCTTTGGTCTTTTATGGCTTGTTGGGATGGGATTTGGGTCCCCGGTGGTTCAGTTGAGAGTTACCTCATTTTCCCTGTTTTAGAGCTTGAACTTAGGTAATTATTGACTTTAGTCAACATTCCTTCAAAATGATCTCGAAATTGAATTTTAATAGTTTTTTAGCTCTGAAACATAGATTTTAGTTTAGGTGGACCCTTGGTTCGGTCTAGGAGATTTTAGTGCAAGTTTATCTCATTTGATGAGATAACAGTTGGTCGATGGTTGGATGTTTGACTTTGGTCAACATTCGATGATGGGAGCATTGCATTAGAAATCTTACTATGCCATCAGCTTCGGAATGCTGAGTTTGGGTTAGGAGGAGTGTTAGTTCACTTCTCGAGGTATCTTAGCTGATTTTGAGATTTTTGGTACATTTTAGGAAGTTTTGAGCTAAGTTTTAACTTGGTCATCATTTCTCTGAAACAACCTCGTATTAGGATTTTGACTACGTTATTGAGTCCAAAATGTCATTTTGGGTGTGTATTTTCTATTCATTTGCCTATATCTGACTCAACCATTTCGAGTGGTGTTTAGAGCTATTTTGCAAATGCTAGTTTTAGATGTTATGCACCATTTGGTGAAGCCTTGAAATACCCTTCACAAATGCAGTGCTTGAAATTAGAAAAATCAGAATCTACTTGTTGTAGCTCTACTTGTTGTTGGCAATCTGATTCCCGTATGCTGCAGTGCTATTTTTACCAGAAAACCGGTACACTCCTTGGGACTACACTCATGTTTAACTTTTATAATTACGCCAAGTAGCATCCTTGGGCTAGGAATATTAGGTTGATACCGTGACCCTTGACCATTTGTTCTCTTCTACTTCATATCTTTCTTTCTTGAAATGATCAGTGTAATACGATGCCTTTGACCTAGTATTGGCCTTGTTATAGCCGTAGGTGACTCTAGGCTGACTATGGAAGTATAGGACATTGATGCATGGGTAGGATTTTTTGTTTTGACCTAGGGTTTGGGCTACTTGTTGTATGCCGCTATTTGTTAGCTTAGATTGAGCATGTGTAGGGAGGTAGGGTAGCTGTAGTATCGCTTGGGATATGCATTCATACATCACAAGTACCATAAGGTAAAATTCTTGAGAGCTATGCATTGATGCCGAGGGGCTTTTATCACTATTTTCTAAGACTATATATGGCCTTGTAGGCTGGGTTTTGTATGTTAATGAATAAGTGGGCTTAAGTTGGATTAAATGGGGTTTTCTGATGATTATTAATAACATTAGCAGTTTTCTACTTGTTTTAGACCTGGCTAAGCGTAGGGAACCCAGTAATACCTTTTATACCTACTTTAGCCCGATTTTACACCCTAGCACCGGTACTGCCATTTACTATTACTGCTGGCACTTGAGTCTGACTGAGCTTCAGCAGTGAGTACAACCTTTTTTTACCTTGTCACTCGTATTGAGTTGAGACACTGATTACTGCAATATTAGGACAATGAGGCACTAATTTCTGAGACTTCCTAATATGGTGATTCTATTATACTATAACACTATAAGATTGAGTTTTTAGATATTTTGAGATGCTAAGGATTGGTACATGGTTGGCACACCTCTATAGACCCTACCTCTAGCTGTTTCCGACTAGAGGAGGGGTATAGGTTGGAGTAGGGATATATGGGTCTTGCCCTTCCATGTGTCCTTCCTATTGGGCCTACGGTTACTGAAGGAGGAACGTACCTCGGACTTATTGCATCATTGTGTTTGTGTTTACTTTATCACACTTATTTTTTTGTATGAACTCTCGGGTAGTATGTAATGCCAGATGGGTGATCATGACTTGTTTGTACTCTTCTATTCCTATGGGGTCTTGGAAGAGTTTTATCTACCTTTACTACTTTATACACTGTTAATACTAGTTGTATCTCTACTTGTTAATCATTTTTACCTTTTGGGCTTACTGGTTCATATGGTTGCTTGTTGTACTTCCTTTCCATGTACTTGAGGTTACCGATACACCACCTCTTTCCCATAGTCTTATTTTCTATATGTCATGTCTTACTTTTAGCTATTTTTATTATACTGCTGCAACTATCTTGGGTATGTCCTTCTCTCTCTACCTAAGTTCCTGCTCTGAGATTTAGCTATCGATACTCTCCTTACTATCTTTTTCTTTCTTATATCACTGTAGCTAGCTTCCTGTACTGTCTTACCTATTTTTGTGACAAACTTTCTTTAAATTCTTGTTATTTACTATAGTTATACTTGTTATGTGCCTAGTGGGTCCTCGAAGCCTACTTGGTACTTGTTACTTTGGCGACTTGTACTCATGGTACACTTTGCATCTTCTTGGTGCAGATCCGAGAATGATCATGCACTGCTGATCTCTGATTGTGCCCTATTACTATTGCTTTTGGAGTTACAAGGTGAGATTTTGACATGCAACATAGCCTGCATCTCATGAGCCTTTATTATGTCTCTTTTGCATACGACATACAGACCTTGTATTGTACTTATATTCATGTTGACGTTGAACCTATTAGTGTCTATGTATATACTGATTACCAGGTCTTGGGAGTTTTTTGACTGTATTTATTTTATATTTCTCTCTTCATTTCATCTCTTCCCCTTTTGCTTCCACCTATTGTGTTTGTGTATGTCTATAATTTCTGCAGTAGCCCGCCGCTTACAACTCTAGGCTACAGGGTGGGTTTGACTACTGGTGGGATAGTAGGTGCCATCATGAACTGCAAAATTGGATCGTAACATTAGATATCCCAAAACCTATCAAATAAAATATATGAGTCTAGTTTCCAACTCAACTAACTATACGTCATTTTCATGTTCAAAATAAATAGTTATGCATATTTTACTAAAAATATTTCAGTGCTAAGAAATCCTGGGGGCCACTGGAAGGACTCAGCAGACTGCCGGCGACCATGGCAAACCGATGGTGTGCATCTACTATCTTTTTAGTAAAATTAGGGTCTTGGTCATTTTTAGTGACCCAAAACCAAAATGTTGGTAGGCCGCCCAAGGGTTTGGCACACTAATATCAGTCCGCTGGCTTACCCGAAGGGGGTTGCGTAAAAGCCTTTCTAATGATATTTTACACTTTATTTTACGTTACCATCAGCCCTAACGATTATATTTTCTCTCTTATTTCTCCTCTAATATCAAAGGTAAGTCTTCCTTATAAATTTATGGTTATTCGTTACAAATTATAACTCCAAAACTAAAATTCCTAATAAGATTTTACCATATAAAATTGTAGGATTTCCAAGTATATTAACTCAAAATTTTCAAGAACTAAAATCTTGAAACCCATATTCAAGTTAAGACTTTTCTCAAGTATTTTCGAGATAAATTAAGCTATGTGGACTTTAATGAGGTTCTCCTTTCATCCTCATGTCCAAAACCTTGTAAACTTTCATGATTTAAAGTTCAAGTTTGGGTTGTGAACTCAAGTCTCAATTTCACTTATTTTTTATGCATTATTCCTTAAGTTTATGGTGTCTTCTATATATATATATATGGGACTTTTTAAAGTTTTATTATTTTTTAAACTTAAAAAGGTTTCCTTGTTGCCTCATTTACTTATCATGCTCTTATGCATATGATTTCCATAAATTTGACTTTTGACTTATGATTTAAGCATTCTAAAGGTTTAAAGAAAAACTAGTTTTATGAAGACATGGATTTTGTCATGGAGGACCTTTAAACTAAAGGTTGATCATGATATATATATATTTGAATTTGAATTAAAAAGGTTCTAGATATCTCCTAGAACATAGAATATGGAGGCATTCTCAAAGCAACTTGATTTATGAACAACATGAGTACAAATAAGCCATTCTATAAGATGCGATTGAACTATACGGATATGTAGAAATATTTTGGGAGGATTTTCAAGCACCAACTTCCAAACTATGTGCCACCGCAGGTTCCTATTCTCCATAAGAGGCATGATTAAAATATCCTTAGATAAATCTTATAGCCTAACAAGGTATAGTGTACCCTCCAATCTGGATTGTAGATTTGACATCATAAACTCAAATGGTGTATGTCGTTTAGAAGAAACTCCCAAAAAATATTTTTTAATCTATTTTGATAGGAATATAATCATTGAAAGATTTTAGGTAGCCAAATTTCAAATAGAATTAT
>JBDJHY010195058.1:0-11747 GCA_039654485.1 Withania somnifera | reverse complement strand
TCATAAATGACTTGGGGAAACTGCTGAAATGATCTAAGATGCAAGACAATGCGTATTTATCATAAATGACCATGAGGATCATTACAAAGGTCCACATAACAAGGGAAATAAGCCCCTATATCATAGGACAACAACCTATTAAGGCCCCACAGACACCTCTTGGGGCAACAGGAAGGATCCATATCGCCCATAAAAATCACAATCCAGGTGCCACCCAAATCCACATAATCAAGGGCTACAATATAAAGGCTATAACAAGACCTAACAAAGTTTATAATACCCTAGTAACACAAATAAGGTTATTCCAACTAGCACAATAATACAAAATAGAAATAAGTTAGAGTCATGCCCAAGTCATCATAAGACTACTAGGCAGGGAACAATTTAAATCCATATCGTAACTAGAGTTTGGAGGTAGATCTCCTAAAACATCCTGCCTACTTCCACGAATTGAAAAATGAGAAACCACTGGTAAGCTTTGTCGGTCAGACTGATTCATACATCCACAACTAGGGCACTCCTGTACGAATAACCAATACTTTCACAGGCAAAACACAAATCACTAGAACCATCACGTACTTTAACATGCTACTGATGTGAAGTCGCTATTGATGCTGACTGAATGGATGTACACCTAGAGAACTCTCTAGAATAATGGTATGGCTCCCTACACTTATAACAACCACGACCTCTGCCTCAGTGGGAACCATTACTTGTCCCCTTCTGGCTAACCCGACATTGAATTCCCAATAGTCGAGATCCACTAGCAATGCCCTGATGACGCTGACCACTCTAAATACCCCGACCTTTATCGGCCTGATGAGGTAGAGTCCGACTAGATTGACTTGACTGGACAAACTCAAACTGCTGCGACGACCCTTGTCCATCATACCATCTACTCCCAGACGATATATTAGTAAACACATCTTGAAAACGCAAAAGGAAGCTTACCAAATTGGACCGAACTCTGGCTACTCAACCCAAGTTGTTGCAACAACAAGGCCCTAGGAAGGAGACAACCAATGACCCTGTGTCCAAACTCCACACATATAAAACAACCCATGCTGACCCTTCCCTCATTAACCCCAAATAGAGTACCACAAACCCCAGCCTGTTGACGACCTCTTTATTTGTTGATCTTATAAGTCTTATGACAGGCTCTATCCAAGACTGATAATTATGTAAAACTCTGGACAAAGGTATGTCCAACTGCTACTAACTGTTTTGGCATCAAACGGAGTGCCGAGACCAAGCCTTTGAAGAAACCCAACACTCTACTATACTTGGTAGGATAAAACTCGGTAGTGCCCTGACTTTTTTATTAAACATGGATGCATAGTCCCATATATTCAATGATCCCTAATTAAACCTGATCAAATTATCCCCATAAGGAGCTTTGCTAGAAGCATCACTTTAGTACTTTTGTCTATATTATGGGACCCTGAAGGGCTTGCATACTACCAACTCCCACGGTACCTCCTAATCCCTGTATCTAGTGATATGGTCCTTTGTCACTCAAACCCAATTCTAAAGCTCCAAAAACATGCATGGGAGCCCCACTAGGACCCACCGAGGGCCTTTTCCTAGTCATTTGTAATGATCAGAGCCAAATAAGACGATAAGAAACCTACTGACTATTCAACACATGTAAGGAGTCAATAAGTGATAGCATTTCCTAAAGATTACCTTTAACCTCCCGAAGATAAAATACAAATGTCTACCTACTGATCCGCGAGACTCTACCAAATACTTGCTCCTACAACTAGGGACATGTAATGATCCTCATGGTAATTTATGATAAATATGTAATTTTTTACCTTCTAGAGCATTTTAGTATTTTTCTCAAGTTATTTATGACTTGCTGGGACCGGTAGTTTGGATCCCTGGTGACTCTGTTGAAAAATATCTCAAATTGCCTATTTTAAAGCTTTAAACTAAGTACTCGTTGACCAAAGTCAAGTTTTCTTTAATAATAGTTTGAAATTAAATTCTGACAGTTTTGTTAGCTCTGAAACACCAAAAAAAGTCAGGATTGACATTAAGTTTGTGTTTTAGAGTCTTTATTTGCAATTTATGTCAATTTGTGGATATTAGTTAAGTTTAAGACCTAAAGTGGAGCTTGGGTGGTATTTTTGGGTTTGGAGTATTAGATCAGAATTTTGATGCATTTAGCAACTCCAGAATGATGATTTTAGGCTAAGAAGAGTGTTGGTGTTTCTGTTGGTATGCTCGGTGTATTTTTTAGTACCTTGATGGAGTAGTGCATTTTTTGGCTATTATTGGTTTAAGGAGTAACTTTGCTAAAAACAACTTTGGATGGACATTTTGACGATTCCATTGGATCTATAATGTTGTTTCCACGTTGTTTACATATTTGGTTTATTGAAATTAGACTCAAAAAACTCTCTTTAGACCTCTCAAAATTCTAGAGTTAAGTTGATGCAGAGTAGCAAGCACACACCGCCCCTATGAAGGGGGGGTCTCCCTTGTGATGGTCGCCCCTATGACCAAGGGGTCATACCTGTGAACCTTGGCCTAGTGGCCAAAGCTTCAGCCTTGTGCCCAAAATTTTGCCTCAACGAGGATTGCAGTATAATTAAATAGTTTCAACCCCTTCACTTCTTCCATTTAGAAAACCCAAAACACTACTTTTCTCTCAAATTATAAAGAATAAACGTATAGAAAATCCTTCCAATTTTGAAGATAATATTCCCAAAAGGTTTCTTGCATCGCCCCTATTTCCAGTAAGTTCTTCTTCTCCTTTTATTTGTAATTTCATGGGTTCTTCCATTAATGAACTCCAATTGATGAAACTGACATTGTCCTAAAATAATCCCTTTATTGTTGCGTATTTCTTTATCCCTTGGGTATACTTTATGCCTAGTATCATTAATATAATGAAATTCCAATGTTTAATTCCTCAAAATCACATCTTTGACCCCATGTATGTCAAATCTATCCGAGTTGTTTTGAAGCCGTTCTCGCACTTGAATTATGCTCAATTTTAGAGCATGGGTTCTTGGTAATATTGGGGACTCCATAGAAAATTTATTTTATGTTTCATTGTGTGGGTCCTACAAACTCATTTTAGGCCTGATTTTAGGCCCAGCCTGGAACTTAATAGTACGTATATTGTGAGACTCGTATTAAAATATAGAATACTTTGATACAAGTTTTAGATCATTCAGAGATCGTTTGACATTAGTCAGAGAAAGATTTGTAAAATTGCAGCGCTTTATTATTGGACAACAAGTAGGCTCCATGGGGCTATCTCTGGGCTTATAGCTTTAATAATTATACTAAATAGCATCTGTGGGTTGGGTGGCTAGGTGGATATAGAGATCCTATACAGTTCTTTCATCTATTCCTCGTTTATAATTATATTTTGGCCGTTGATTAATACGGTGCCTGTGACTTGGAATCTGACTAGAGATACCTGTGTAGGGCATAGGATGTTGATATTACATGATCATATGTTTATATGTATACTTGTTGATGTGTTGTTCATGACACGAGAGGTTGGGTCTATGGCTTCGATGAGAGTGCATTGGGGATGGGTTAGTATCATAACATGATTATTGAGCCGCTGAGACTAGAGATTGATTTTGATAATAATGAAGAATAATATTACAAGTTGTTAAATTAGAATGTTTAATAATAATCATAATATGATTAAATGACTTTCTAACTGTCTTAAACTCGATATAGTGTCGAGCACCTAGTAATACTATTTTCACTTGTTTTAGTCTAAGCTTTACATCCTGGCATATTTGATTAATAAAAATTGGGACTTGAGACCAACTCCATTCGGCAGTGAGTACAGCCGTAGGACTTGAGTCTATCATCGTACGATAGTGAGTACATCTTTTTTACACTTATGGCACTACTGGTTATGGAAACTTGATGATACCGATATATTGAGGATTTTGGTGATACTAGGATACAGGCGTTATACTCCTTGACTTATCCAAGACAACTTGATGAGACTATTGATACTTGGCACGAGAAGCCAGACTGTTGAGACCCTTGAGGTTCTGATATTTGGGATGTGAGGATGTGATTATGTTAGAGATCGTACGTGGTGACATACCTCAGGGACCTTGCCTCCTGACTGCGACTGGCATGGAGGGAGGGGGTATATAGCGTCGGGAATATTTAGGTTAGCCTTCCATGGGTTCTGCCTGCTGGGCCTACGGGTACCAGAGGAGGAACATTCACAGGATTGGTTACTTTATGATATGTATTTACTTTTCTACACTTGTTTTCTTCAGTATACCCCTAGTAGTATGGTGATGCCTACGGGTGAACGTGTTTCTGTGTACACTGCACTTCTATCTGGGGGACTTTTCGGTATTTATTTATATTACTTTATTATTCTTATTATTGCCTAATTATTATTATTTATTAAATAATACTTTATGTTGTGTGGGATATTGTGTTGTATGCTATTATTCATTCATTTATTCTTTTACTTGAGGTTACCGGTATAACATTCATTTTTTACTCATCTCTTCTTTGACTCCTATTCATTGTATTATTATTCACATATATTGTTGCAAGGACTCCAGGCATGCTTTTCTTCATTGCCTGTTATGTGATTAGCTAGCGATACTTGTCGAATAATTATAATTCTTATTTGAGTAACTATCTTTCCTTGTTGTGTTATTTGCTTCTGTGACCCCTTTATAATTTTCATTATTTACTTCTCTTATTATTTTTATGTGCCAAGTGGGCCCTTGAAGCCTCTGGGTACGATTTACTTCGGCAACTTGTACTCATACTGCACTTGCACATGTGCAGATTCGAGTACAGGTTCCTCACCGTGATTATAGCCAGCTGTTTTTTTGGATTCTAGTCTATTTCAAAGATTCTGGGTGATCTTGGCATCCGACTTTTACCTGCTTCTCTTCAGCTTGACATTTCTATTTGATCTCCATGTATTTTGGAGACACAATTGCATTAGATATTTTAGATTTCTTGTTTTTTTACTTAGTGGTTCGTTTGACACTGATACCGGGTTTTAGGTATTTATTTAATTCTTTAAACTTCTGCATTTATTTATCTTCTGACTATTACACTTGTGTTTTTCGTATTTGATATAGTATCCTCTGCTTTGGCTATGGACTATGGGTTTGGTTATCCTACTGGTGGAATAGTAGGTGTCATCATGATCCGTGAAATTGGGTCGTGACATCCATGCAAATCATCAGGAAAGATACCAAGAAAC
The DNA here is from genome assembly GCA_039654485.1 of Withania somnifera. NCBI lineage: Eukaryota > Viridiplantae > Streptophyta > Magnoliopsida > Solanales > Solanaceae > Withania > Withania somnifera. The sequence continues at coordinate 6,520 of JBDJHY010195058.1, read as the reverse complement.
TCTCAGACTACAGGGATAGACAGATATTAGGATCCTCAGACTCAGAGTCCTAGACTCAAACCAAATGATAAAGACATCCCTTATAAATCATATTTATAGCCTTTAGATTGGAAATGAACCTACCATTCGGAACAACTCTACTACCCTCCCGCTCAAGGACAGGTCTATTAGGAAGCTGGAAATAGACAACTATAGTCCGACAGTCAAAAAAATCATGACATGAATAGAGTAAATACATTCCCAAAATAATATTGAAATCTACCATGTTTAACTCATAAAAATTAGCAGGAACAACCTTCCACAGAATAGAAATAGGACAAATAATATAGACTGTCTCAGCTAGAATAGGATTACCAATAGGTGTAGAAATAGAAAAAACTCAGATAAAATAGTAGGATCTACACAAAATTATCTAGCAACATATGAGGATAAAAAAGAAAGAGTAGGTCCAGGTTCTAACAATGCATATACATCCACGTCATAAACTCACAACATACCTGTCACCACATTAGCTAACTGCTTATGATCCTAAAGAAAACCCAAAGAATACAAATAGTTTTGGCATAGGCCTCCAGCAATAGAAGTAGTAGTACCCTGCTGAGGTTGGTGTGCTACTGGAGATGCTGCTAGGGTAGTAGTCTGTGGTATAGCACTACTCTGACGAACTGTGGGACAATCTCTCTGTCTGTGACCTAGCAACCCACAATAATAACAATTCTTTGAAGGAAAATCAAGAAGGTTGTGACCTGGTTAGCCACACCAAAAACAAAGATTTTTTCTAGCATTAGATTGGCCCTAGTGGTTCCTTCCACATTTCCCATATGTAGAAGAACTAACCTACTAAATGGACTAATCTAACTTGTTTTGATGATTCTTTGAAGGTCTGACCAGTGAAGGGGATAGTCTCCTAGAAACTTGTTGTTGTTGTTGTCTAAACCCATCAGACGTAGGCTGACTAGCTCTAGAATAACTAGTCTTGGCCCTCTTATGCTACTGATTCTCTCTATATTTATCTTTATCCTTCGCTATTTTGCTCAAGATGCACCATTAATCTATCATTGTACGTATCAGTACTCAACATAGATTCTCTCCTTGCTGAATCAAATAAGAAGAAATACCAGACGTGAACATATCCATCCTAGTATGCATATAAACAACGATCTCCGGAGAATACCTTAATAACTTAGTGAACTTCATTCTATACTCAGTCATAGACACGGAGCCCTACTCCAAAATTAGAAACTCACAAACCCTCTCCTTTTTCTTCTCTCTCAGAAAAAATCAGCCCACGAGCACTATCTCAAACTTATCCCAAGATGGCAGAATAACTCTAAATCCACTATTCTTTCTCCATAAATCACACCAATACCTGGCAATATCCTTCAAATGTAAGCTTCCAAATCAACCCTATCAACATCAAGAACCTCATTATATCACAAATCAGAAGAACCTCCTTAATAAAGTTCTCTGGATCATCCACAATCATCAAACCATGGAACTCTAGAGGACTCAACCTCAGAAACTCTCTCACCCATACAACTCCATCATCAAGAATAACTGGCTAAACCAGGGGAACTTAAACTGGCTTTTAAGCTTGTTCCATCGATGTTTGAGCCATCAAATGCATCATGTTTTGTAACTCTACAGTGGTAATGTGCGGGATAATGAGGCTTTGGAACTAGTGGAGCCTGATCTGCTGGTTTTTATTCCCGGCCTGGAGAGCTGATCATCGTTGAGGAGTAATCTAAAATGCATAAAGCATGAGTCAAAAGAGGAAATATCTTGGATTCAAACTCTAAAGCACAAAATAAAATTAACAAAGGAAAATATTTTCTATGCACTCAGTAGCCTCTTAGTTATAAGTATGTGAAAGTTCACACCCATAACTAAGACTCAACATAACATTGGCGTTCAGAATTCTCCGAGGACTCTATGAACCTAGTGCTCTGATACCAAACTTTTCATGCCCCTAGCTCACCCCCTAGGCGGGATCGACATCCTTAGCTACTAAGTTATCTAACGGCCTCGAAAGAAACACTTGAATCATTCATAACTCTACTCACATCACTCAGCGGAAGCAATAATAATAATATCATAAGTTTAATGGGCTCCTCACAATAATCAATAAATAGTCTCATAAAAGAAAAATAAACTCAAATCCCCAAACCATACATATCAGTCTAAAAGCCTTCATTTACTAAACAATGGACTGCTAACAAGAGATTTACTAGCTAGTCTCTAATGAATGAAGTAATAAATACATAAAGCTAAAGTCCAAGCTCTAGATAAATAAAATAAGAGCAACTCCATAGTTGGGCCCCCTATAAGTGAGGACTCGTCAATCTTCTAGGAATGCAAGCAATGTCAACCTTAAACGTCTAGGCAGTTGGAAAAATTTGCATATGAGTTAACACATGAAACAAGAGTAGAATTAGCACACAAAATATACACCAAGTATGTGAGAAGGTATAAACCAGGTTATGTAGTATAAGTACTATGCAATGCATAAAAAGTAAATCTCTACTTCATCTCTAACTCAACTAAGAAATTTAGCAGTTTATAATTAAACCAGTTAAAAACCTCAATCTCAAGTAAACTTAGCTTAAACATCTTACTTCTTTATTTTTTAACAAAAGATAAAGACTTGGTTAAAAACAAGCTCTCACTTTCTTTCTTTTAGAACTGTCACTTTCTCTTCTTTCCAAGTTTTCACTTTTATGCCAAATCATCCCCAATACTAGAAAGATAAACCTAGGACTATGCACCTAAGAAGAGAGGACTCCTCTCATTACAATAATTCTAGGAAAGCATAAATAAGGGAGACTCTACTTCATGGGATATTCTGTAACCGACATGCCTTAGGCATAAAGCGTGAGAGTTACATATAAACCCATGTATAATTCTCCTCATACCTGTCCAAAGGGTATGATCTTACAGCTACTCTGATGGATCCGACTAGACTACTAGGTACAAATAAGTGATACAAAAATCGATATAAATAGCATCCCTACATTAGATACGCAGGTTTGGGTATTGCAACCTTTGTTTGCCCATCCTCGGTGCTGATATTACTCCCATAGAAATAATATTTATTTTCTGTTCACTTTAAACTGTTTACTTTAATTGTTTAATGACTAATGGAATTCCTCTTCTCATAAAACCACTAATTAAGCTATCACATATATCCATTACCACTGATCGGGTAAAATTAGTAATTATGACTCTTCATTAATATTCTAATATTTATCTTATCAAGTTAAGCATAAATATTAATACTTTCCTTTAAGTGGTCCTAATTATCCAAAACTGTTCAATTTATACATGTTTCATTACTTCTCTTTATCTACATTTAATTATCCAAAAATGGTCAATTTAGACATGCTAAAATTTCATACTTAAAATCATATAAAAAGTCAAGTAATTATGACACTGCAATTCTCAATTCAAGTTTTAAGAATAAACCTTGAAAAATAATGCTCAACTCATACCTCAAGCTTCTTTCTTTCTTTTACTTCAATTATGAAAATATGCCAACTCATGAGGAATTTCATACTTATATATCGTCATGAAAATTTCATAATTATAACTCAGAAATATCAAGTGAATTATCACTTCAGGAAATCATAGTTTATAAAATCAAACAAGAATTCTAGCATGCTTCTACATCTTCAAATCTTATTTAGAAAAGTGTTTTGGGGCACAAGGATTCCTTATTGAATCCCACGTACTTGATTTGGAGTGTTTCTGGTGGAGGTATTTGATGAAGAAATTGCTGCAAAAAAACCTCCTTCTTAAAATCCTAACCTTGTCTCTTGGGAGAAATCTTTAAAGAGATTTCTTAATTTAATTTGATTTTTTGTTTAATAAAGAGAAGAAATAAAGTTTGGGTGATTATATTAACATATTTGGAGTCTAAAACTACGTGGGTTTGGGTTAAAAAGTGGTGGTAATTTACAATTTAGTCCTTGCAAAACCGGACTAAAAAATCAAACTTCTAAAGTTCACAAGTGGACCTACGAGTTATAGGTAGGGACTACAACTCGTGGTTTCATTCGTGGAATCAAATAGTGAATTTTGAACATTATGGACTGATTTTACAAGACCATTCATGAGTCGTAGGTTGAGACCACGACTTGTGCTTTCCACTCGCAGGTACCTGAATGGAAATTAATTTCTGAATTTTCACTACAGTGCATACCTTAGTAAAATGCCAATAACATTTTATTCCAACCTCGAAACGACACACGGTTTGTTGTATTGAAAACTAGACTCAAATATCTTTCAATGTATGTCTCATAGGTCACCTAAAACTTTATATATCAATAAATATGGTCATTTAAATTTTACCAAATCACGAAGTAACATCAAATCTAGGCATATAGGAAGAGCCTTGAACTTAACTTTGTGTTATGAGCTTCTTAAGACCTTAAATTACCTCAAACACACATCCAACACATTATTTAGGGTTTTATCACAAAGAACAAGTTTAAGGTTGTTACAACTAGGGCCACATCTGATGGACATGAGAAGCATATTCCCGAGCCCGTCGCCCGAGGTAAAGGTAGGGGCAAGGCCAGGGTTAAGGGCAGGCTTAAGGGAGCAGCCCCATTTAGAGGACAAGCCAAAGAAGCCTTCCTAGAGACTGAGATTTAGAGCGGTGAGGAGAGGATCCCTCATGAGTATATGGCAGCCCGACTATTGCAGGACACACTTCTCAGAGTTATAGGCATATTGGAGAGTAAGGCATATAGTGGTACGTCACATGGTTTGCAGACACAGGAAGGGGAAGAGACCCCATTACAACAGGATGTTCCTATAGTTCATGATCCGGTGGGCCAGTCACTAGCAGTTCTGGTTTAGGTAGGTCAGCCACCAGGTTATTATACCTGATTATTTTCATTGGCTACTCTTTTAATTCAAGCAGGCTAGTTTTCTTAGAAATCTTTATTTCATTATTATAAACTTCATCTTCTTTCTTGTCACTGTTAGTGGTTTTTTCTTTTTAGCATTATCATAATGATGATCGCCAATATTACAATTGCAGCTGCTTCTCCATTTTCTTGTTTCTCTAATGAGGCGAGTGGCCTTTTAATTAAATGCATCATTTATTCTTCATTATGGCTCTATTAAGACAGGTAATGTTTTAATTAGATGCAGTCTTCTTGGTTGCAGTCTTACGGTAGGCATTAGCAGAGGAAGTTAGAAAAGTGGACTGCTTTGACTTCAGCAACGTGTATCTAATTTTCTGAAATTTTAAGAATGGCTAAGAATTAAGTTGGTGAATATAAAGCGTACAGTTAATTGAACATATAATAACAATAGTGTATGGTATAATATGATAATATTTACTGGAGAACTTATTGGGTATTTACACTTTTATCCTTAATATTATAATTTTATAGGGATATTTTTATAATTTAAGTTTTTACTTGGCTTCCCACTTGTATGATCTATATATATTAACTGGTTGCAAGATTAAAAACACAAATGCATTTAGTCATTAAGATTTAAGTCACACAGTGAGAAATTGATCGGATCCCAGCAAAACTCTCCTAAAACACTGTCAACCCTAATTATAGACATTCCATCGTGCATGGCCTGCATGACCACCGGTCAGTCAACTCAGATGACTAGCCAGGATTTCAGTCTCACTTCAGAGAAAGCCTTTCCTCACCTATACCATCCAATATCTCTCAAAAAAGCGACAAATCCTAAAAGTTTGCCGAGCGAAGATGCAAACAACCTTGTTGCAGATGAGAATATTGCTGGAATAAAAATACGTTGTTTTAATGAAATCGTGTGTAATGAATCATGTTGGTAAAGGTATACACAAAATATATTTCTATTAAGAACCTTTCTTTTAACAATGGAGTCCCTGGAGTAACTTGGACGAAGGAGGAGGTGCAGAAGATGAATATAATAGGATCTGTCATGTGCAGTAATTGGTATATTTGCATACAGCTGGCAAGAACTAGATGATCTTAGATTTCAAATACCAAAGGAATGAAATATCAAGAGAGAATGCATAAATGGGTTACTGTTAAATAGACACATATTGATGAGATTCAGTTTCACGGAGGACATTGTAAATATGATGCTAAGAATATGTATTACATAGTAGCGGAAGGATGGAGTGGCCTCTAAAATGAGACCTTTGATATATGATACTAAATTCAAGATAGAGGAGACTACACAGGCTATGGTATGAATTTCCTTCTTAATATATTGCACACCTTTTTGTAAAGGAATCTATTTTCTCATTAACGGCTACAGTAAAAAAGTAAGCTTACTGAAAACAAGAAAGATGTCACGACTTAAAAATCGGAAAGTGATGGCGTCTACACCTCACCCATAGACAAGCCTAATCCCTGGCCCAGAGTGAGTAGCAGTGGGCCAGTGCCTGCAATCCCAAAGAGAAAACCGAAAGACGAAAGAAAGGAAGAGACAACTCAACAAAACAACAGACACTTCCCAAAATTTGGTGTCATTACCAATGAGCTACTATAAATATATATATATA